>PVIR01008688.1:0-56038 GCA_004026965.1 Petromus typicus
TTCTTTGGAGCTTTTCCAGTGACTTTGAACTTTGGTTAGTTGGTGTTCATTTCTATATTTTCCTCTGGTTCTATTTTAAATTTTTCTCTCTTTTTTGGTGAAATTTTCAAATGTTCATATATGCTAATTGAAGAATTTTGTGATGGCTGTTTTTTGAACATTGATTTTATTAGTACATTTTAGGGATACATTATGATCACATTCATCACTGAGAGTTTGTACCAGTATACGACACATCTTGATTCTCATTTTTCATATTCCCCTGTCCTCTCTACCCTCTTCCACCCCTCTATACAGAAGCTTTGTTTCTTTTTTTTAACCATAAAATTTTTCCTTTCCCTTCTTTACTTACCTGTAGTTTTTCTCAAATACTTCTAACACATCAACCACCTCAATGTTAGAATCTATTGATTTTCTTTCCTTATTCAATTTATGATGTCCTTGTTCCTGATGTGAGTGAATTTCGATTGTATCCTGGTCTGTGTTGATATCCTTGGGAGATAGTGGACATTATTTAATTCTCTTTTATTTCAGAATGTCACCCTGTTTAGACATAGTACATAGTCCAGGTTGAGGAGTGAATGTTTTTTTCTTGCCAGACTGTGCTGACACTGCTTTACTGAAAAGGCAGTGCTTAATTACCTGCCTCATTGCAAATAACTACAGTGAAAATTAAGCTTTTTGTTGAGCCCTGCTACAACCCTCCAGAGAAAGTGAAGCAACTGCTCGTTGGGTTAATTTCCTTCTCTTTCTTACCCACGTGGTAGAATTAGGGTGACATCACTTTCTTTACTGAATAACGTCTGGGTGATCCATTACCTGACATGCTATGTTGAGACCGTGATGGGAGGGAATGTGAGCTTAGCTTCCGTTGGTGGTTGGGGAGGGTGTGATATGGTGAAGTGTCAGTTGGACAGATTTGGGGATCTGCTAGGGGATTGGTAGAGCTTACTTCTTAGTGTATCTGGATAGGTCATGGAGGCATGGCCATAGGGTCTATGTCTGGTCCCTCACCCCTTCCTCTCTGCTTCTTGGCTGCCAGGCACTAGGCAGCTTTTTAGCAGAACACCTTTCCTTCATGATGATTTGACCTTGGAGTCATCTAACCCTAGATAGAATCTCTGGAAACTGTGAGCCAGATTAAATCCTTTCTCTCTATGTTGTAGGTGTTCATCATTGTGTGCAAGTGGTGGAAAAGTTAGGTGATACAGAAAATTGGTAGCAGGAGTGGGGTTACTATTATGATTTCATTGAATATGTGTCTTAGAAGCCGTTGTCATCGGTGTGCAGGAGTTTGGAAAGATTTGAATATGTAAGCTAGAGATGCCTTAAAATATTGCAAGGATAGTTTAATTGGTGATTCTGTTCAGAGCTCAGAAAACTAAAATGCCAAGAGGGTGGAGATAATAAAGGTCAAGTTCAAGAAGCAAAAGGGCTCCTTTGGAGGTTAGACTTAAGGCCACACGTCTTAGATTGAGGGAGAAAATTTGTCTATATTTTGTCCATGTCCTGAAATTTTGAAGAAGATTGAGATTAAGGGTGGTAGACTGATCAATCTGTGAGGAAGTTTCAAGAGAGACCAACACTCATGCTGTGGCATAGGTACTCCTAGTGGCTTTTGGTAGTTTTGATGTGATAATTGGGAGCAAAAGCAGAGCAGGAAAAACTGACAAACTCAAATGTGGGACAGCAGAAACCATGTGTAAAGTTAGGACCAAAAAAGGTATGGCTATTAAGGAAATTAGTGGCCCAACAGAACAGGTAATATGTACAAGGACAAGAAAGATTGTCTCCACCTACTGCAGGTTCAAGATATAAAGATGTAACCTTTTCATTTGGAAGTGAGAGACGGTCTAGAAAACTGGTTTCTTGGATTCATTTTTCCATACTTAGCCATCCAAACACTCAGGAACTATGACCCTGGTCCAAGAGGACCTAGTTACTGCAAAAGCTGGCAATCAATCTTGACATTGGTCACAAGATATTACTGATAGATAATGCACTATTTTAATGTGCTTTCTTGCTGATTAAAATATCTGTGTTAGCAATGGGTTCATTTTCAGTTGGTTTCTGCTGTATTTTCTAGATTCTATATTGGACACAAGACACTGTGAATTTCACTTTTTAAGATACTGGATATTCCTGTTTTATTATGAATAATTTTGAATTCCATTTCAGTAGGCAGTTAAGTTGTTTGAGAATAATTTTATCATTTTAGCAATAGTTTTTCATGTTTGCTATGTGAAAATGAATAGTATTTTATCTAGGGCTAATTATTGTATACTGATGGGAAAATAATGTCATAATACACTGACTCATGAATTATGAGTTTTTGCAGCCTGGCTGGTGGGAATAAGTACTATTCCCAGCCCCAGTCACATGCTGAGCTGTTTTCTCTAAACCTGTCCTGTTGCTCTTACTCTAGCCTCAGTTTTCTCACATGGTGTATAAGGACAACTCTCTTGAGGTTTCATAATTTTCTTTCTGGGAAACTTTTTTTGGGGGGTATTATCTTGCGTGCTCCAGCTGCTTCAGTTTTTCTCAAGCCCATGGCTCTTCCTAACTCAGGAAGTCTTCTGAGTTCCACGAGGCTCCATCCTCCGTGCTGCTCCTCCGACACTGGGTCCCCCCAGGAAGCTGACCCAGTGGTACATCCCTCTTGCACAGCACTCTCCTCCAGTGCGTGGTGATCAAGCTCTTTGAAACTTTTAGGTCCACTGCTCTTTTTAAAGGTGTTTTAGAGACAGAGTAAATCTAGTACCATATCCTGGCCAAAGTAGAACTGAATAGACACTCTTAGAAAAACAAGCAAAAAAAATTAAGAAGTTACACATTTGGGAACAGTTGGGAGAAAGTGAGGAAAGCCTTATAAGGGTGAATTTGCAGTTAGTTAATCTTTAAGACATATTTAACACAAAACAACTGCAACATTTATTTCTTCCAAATGTGATTCCATCCCAGGGTTATTACTTACTACCCTCAGAAAAACTGCTAGATCACCTGCCCAGTGCATGCTGTTAGCTTTCTCCGCAGGACTGTGGAAACAGACCAGCTCTTTTCCTTCGTGTACGCTAAATCTCACCTTTTCCCAATATAAATGTAATTTCTTTCAGAACTTTTCTAAAGCTAAATTTCCTCCTTTGTACCAATGATTCCATATAGCTAGAACTCAGGATGATCAAATTTATTTTTATAGATCCAAAGGTGTTATAGTTGAAAGGACATTTAGAGATAAAAAATTTCTCATTTTATATATGGCAAAAGAAGACTGAAGTACATCAGGAATTGGCCAGTGCTGGCCATAGTATCAAATAGAATGCAATGAGACTGATGAAGAAGACATATTTCAAGTGTCAGAGAGCAGGAAACGTAGGCGCATAGAGATCACATGATGTATTCAGTGTGATATTTGTTTATAAAGTGTTTGTAGGTAAGTTTTGGCATAATTTTAGTCTTTTTTGAAAAATGGAGCTTCTGTTTTCTAGTACTGGTACTGAGACTCTTTCTGTCATAGCTCTGAAGTAACTGATAAACAATCCAAGAAGCATCTGACTCATAGGATTCTGAGAAATGTTGATACTGTGGTATTATTATGCAGAAACAAGAGTATCACCACCATAGCTCAAAAATAGTAATTATGAATCACAAGAAAAAAAGAACTCTTTCTCCCACTGAAACATTTTCCAATCCTCTGTCAGGTTTGCTTTCTCAGTATGTGGCAGCTGCCTCTTTGATGTGACCATGATCAAGAGCCATTGCGTGGCAAGTGTCCTCAGAGATGTACAGGGAGGCTGGGCTTCTCTGTGTTACTTGGCACAGTTATCTAATGTCCAGAACCTATAGACTTGGAAAATATTGAAATGTATCTAAGATTCATGATCTATAAACTGTATTGAAGAAGGGCAGAAATAAAAACAAGGATCGCTGTCCTCTCCAGCTAGACTAAAATGTTGGTGAACACTGGGAAGACGACTGTCCTGGCCTTGAGTCCGATCCCGAGTGTGAGTCAGAACCTCAGCACTCTCCTGGTTGTTGCGATAGCCATCATTGACCATCTCCCCTTATTCAGAATGAATGCCATTAGCACACATGATCTGATAAAAAAGAAAAAGCAAAGAAACATTTGAAAAATGAATTCTATCTCTAAGTATCAATTGATGGCTCCTTGACTTAAGGATTCATGGTATTCTTCAGTATTTGGTAATACTCCAAAAAAATGAAATTCCCTGGGTATCTTTTGGAGTTCTTGTAAATAGATTGTAATCATGGAATTTAATCCTGTAGACCCTGAAATGCCTAACTCAGTGTTGTTTATGTGCACGAACTTTGAGCTGCGTTTGCGGTTAACACAGATGTTAGTGTATTATAGATTTTTGTATTGTATATGAAGATCATTCCTAATTAATGTCAGCCTGTGACATTTAGGCTGTGATGTCTACTCAGAGCATCCAGTGAGATGCAGAGTTGTCATGGCTGTGACATAAACCAGCAGGATATCACTGGAGTATCTGTGGCTTCACAAATCCAAGGGAGGACTGCTGGCTTTTTTCTTGGTTTTGACATTTATTTTTCAAACATGTACTAAAGTAAGATATGCAACTATTTTAAGAAGTTTAATTGTTCTAAAATCTCCCCCCAGTTTCCCTCACCAGAAACAGCCTTAAGACTCTTAGCTATGTTCTTCTGCCAGTGATATTGCTTTCTAAGTAATACATGTGGTAAATTCTGTTTTTCAAGCTATTACACTAGAATCTCTGTCTCATGTGCTGTCTGAATAGCATAGCAATGACACTCCTCTCACAGAGAGGTGGTGTCTGTCCCCTCTCCTCGAATCAGGGTGGGCTGGTGACGCTGATGGACACTGTGACTTTCTGACTTTAGTGACTAAAGTCATAAGAAATGTTTCACCCTTCTGCAGCAGTGGCCTGTGGACTCTGAGCTACTACACTGATGTCTGATGCCATTGATGTCTGATGTGCTAAAGAAATCCACAGGGTCTCAGGAGGCCACATGTAGGTGAGAATAACTTCTACTGAGGTCCCAGGCAATTGGCAGAGTCAGCTCTGTATGTGTGACAGAGAATAAGAAAGTGCCTCTTGTTTCAAACTACTAAGGTCTGGGTAACTGAATGTTACTATCTTCCAGTGTACTAATATTAGACTTTGTCAGCTGTGTGTTTTAATGGTAAATTAATAAAGATCTCCTACACCATAAACCACTTTGTTTCATGTTATCCTTCTAGTATAATTTTATATATTCTTGTAAGTAATTTGCTTACCTTCTTTTGTCTATAGTATACTTTTATTATTAGCATTTTTCTTATATATCTTGTGAAGTGATTAGGCTAGTAATTTCACCTTGATTTTTAATCTACTTAATTTATTTTCTACTGATATGGTAACCTAACATTCTAATAGCCCTCAAGGATAGTTCATCCTAAGTTCAACTCAAGGAAGTAATATACTAATTCCTTTCCTTTCTTGGAGTCATCTCACCTGGAAAGTATCATTTTTCTTCTAGCTGGCCTTATAGTTTTCTAAGCATTTTCCCAGGTTGTCATCTTGGGGCTTCCTTTAGCAGTTTAGAAAGATTCTTTGATCTTAGTCCTGTTTTGCTATACTATTTTCCATATCTCATTTTTTTTCTTCTTATTTGGTTTAATCCTTTTTTTGGGTTGGAACATAATATCCATGTTAAAAAGATGGCACCATAGCTGATGAGACAACATTCACACCGAATCAACCTATCTCTGCAGTCCGACCTGGAACAGGAACATGCACGTTCTGAGAAGCTTCATATAGTGAAAAAATCTTCAGAATCTAGCACCCAATAACCAAAATTTCCTTTCTGCAACTTAGTCTTAGTTTGGACCTCTTAAGCTTCCATGCACACTGAACAGCCGAAGTAGACAGTGTGCTTGTGGGGAGAAGCTTCGCTTGGATGAGGAAAAAAAGAAAAGTGACTGAGCCTGAAAAAGAAGTTGTCAAGAAAGATCAGTACTTTCTAGATTAAGAATAAAGAAACTAGGTGAACAGATTTGTGAGAATTGTACATGACACAGAATTGAGAGACAAAGTGTTGTACTTTGCTTTCGGGAATTCAAAGTGATTCAGCCACCGTGGAAGATAGCTTGGCTGTTGTTCAAAAAGGAAAACACAGAATTACCACCTGAGCCAGTAATTGTACTCCTGGCTATATACCCAAGAGATTGGAAAACAGGTGGTTAAATACATACTATATTGTGACAAATGTTCACAGCGCCATAGTCGTAATAGTCAAGGGTTGAAAGTAATCCCCACCCATCGCTCAGTGAATGAGTAAACAAGACGTGGTGTGTGCACAGAGCACACACAGGAGGTCACTTGGTGTTCGATGCCATTTGCATGAAATATACAAAACAGATACATCTGTAGGGACAGAGAACACATTGGTGGCTGCCAGATGTTAGACTGGGAAGAAAATGACAGCTTCTCAGGGGGTAGAAGGTTTTACTTTAGAGTGATAAAAATATTCTGATACGACAGAGAGATAACAGTTGTACAATACTGTTATTAAAACACTAAATATCACTGGATTACTCATTTTAAAATGGCTCATTGTATGTGATGTGAATTTCACAGGCTTACCTTGAAAAGGGAAATCGAAGAAGTGTCGATCCCTAATTGTGAGCCTGTAGGAAAGATTACTATTACAGATTTTTCTTCTAACGTTTGTCATTAGAAATCTCTTTTAATCTTTTTCTTTATTGAGTCTATTGGCACATTTTAGGTATAGATTTTGATCACATGCAGTACTGAGAATTTGTGCCCAGGCATGATATAACTTCAGTCCTACTTTTTCTCTATTGCCCTGACCTCCCTTTAACCCCACTACCCATCTATGTACATGTTTTGTTTCTATATTTTGTTTATAATATCATTTTTCTTTCCTTTCCTTGCTTTCTTCTGCCCCCATTTCTTCCTTCCCTGTGAACATTTTCTTCCTATTTGACAGCACCTATTATACATACATGACCTCATTTACACCTTCAGTTTTTCATACCAGAGAAGCGATCCAGTATTTACACATCTGTGTCCTATTTATTTCACTTATAAGTATGGGCTCAAGGCCCATCCATTTAGCTACAAATGTCCCCATTTTATCATTCTTCGTGGCTGAGTAATACTCCGTTTCATAAAAAACCCACAACTTCTTTATGTAGTCTCAAATTGATGGACATTTGGGCTGTTTCCAAAAGAATTAAAAGCATAATACCACAGAGACGTATGTATACCCATGTTTATAACAGCTCAGTTTGTGATAGCTAGATCTTGGAAGATTGCTACTTTAAGGACGGGACACAAGGGCCTAGACAAATGCACTTGTGAAGTTGTATGAAAAATAAAAAGCAGCCCTTGGTATGGATCATCACGCATCTATTTTTACTTTCTAGGACGCTGCCGCCTTACGTAATGCTTTTTCATATAGTATAATGCTTTGGACAGGAACATAGTCTCGAATACGCTCTGGCTAGAAATTAGTTTCTGAGCCACACACACCTATGCATTGCGATTGTTATTTAAAATTTTGCAATCGGTGATAGAATCGTTGAGAAAAAAATGATATTTAAAAGCATAAAGCAGAAGGCGATGTTTAAGAAAGTCTCCATTTAATGTAGTACCTGCTAAAAGATGAAAGAAAAACCTTATAATTAAAAGTAGCGCGAGAAGTAGCGCGGGGAGCCGACAGGTGGCGCTGCGCCGCCGTCCCGCCGCGCCACAGCAGGGCGGTTATTCCGCGGCAGCTCCGGAGCCTCCCGGTGTTACTGTATTGTTTCTGAGATGCCAGTGTTGAGCAGTTCTGAGGCAACCTTCTTTCCAAGCAATTAAGTCCCCCATATCCCCGTCTCAGAAGCCACAGAGAGGAAGTAAATAAGAAGGGGGAGGCGGCAGCGTGGTGGGGGCTGCGGGTTATTTATGACTTTAATAAATCCGAGCTCCTCCCAGCCCGCCTCACACTCCTGTTTCTGTCAAGCTCCCGAGGACAAACGATCGCTTAATTGTAGAGTTTGTGGGCCGAGGTGGGCGCCGAGCACTCTTTATGGTGCGGGGAAGGCTGTTAAGGAAGACGCGGTGATAGTGCCCTGGCCGACAAGTCATTAAGCAGAAATTAAAAGCGGAAAACTTCCAAGTGCCTTCTCTCCAGCGTGTGTTAACCGCTTCTGGGCGGAGTGGGGGGAGCGCCGGGCGCCGGGGCAGCTTTCCTGGGGAGGAGGACGGAGAAGGGCTGGTTTCGAGTCCTCCCTGTGCCCCCCAGGAGCTCCCCAGCTGTGCGTGCCAGGACACCTTTGCCCCAGGACTTGTTCCCACCCGGCTGGCCCGGAGCTCAGGATCCCCGCGGCGCTGTGATGTTCTGTGATGGGCCAGCAGTTTCTCCCCGCTGGGGTGGGCGAGACAGTGACCGAGGTGCTCAGAAGGACGGCCCTTCCAGGAATCACTACTTCTTCAGGGAGACCGGAAAGAAATCCAAGTCAGGTGGATAAAGTAAGGAGTGGAAATTCCATCTTGACTTTACCTATGGTAAAGAGGAGACCGCTGGACCACAGCGGACACGACAGTCCTCCCTGGCCTGTCCTTTTGCTTCCGGATGCTTCAGTTACCACCGGCACGCAAGGTCGAAAGATATTTCTTTTAAGCCTTAAAAAAAAAAAAAGGTCCATATCCCCATGCATGTACTGCACTAGACTGTTAATAATTCTGCTGTTTGATCATTACTCTTCTCATGCTTATGGTGCTTTAGAAAAATCAGTACAATCCAGGGTTTGGCAGACGCTTGGTTTCCGGCCTTGGAACATGTGGCTGTGGACGAGGTTCCATCTCCGAACCGAAGTTCTCTTTCACGTCCTCTCAGGCTCTTTTTGGGGCAATTCTGGGTTCACCTCAAAATGAAGCAGAAGGGAGAGGGGCTTTGTGTGCCCCCTATTCCTCCCTTACATTCAACATCTCTCACTCCAGTGGTGTGTGTGTGTGTGTGTGTGTGTGTGGTTATATTTGAGACTCTTCAAGATACATTTATAAGGACATGTTTCCACCATTATTGTATAACACTGGGTAGTTTCACTGTCTTTAAAAGAATCACAGAGGGCTCTGATCAAGAACCCAGCCACGCGGGCACCATGATCTTGGACTTCCCATCTCTAAAACTTCAAAAGCCAAGTGTTTTTGTTCAAGATGCTTTTCTTAGTCACTTTCCTCATCGCTGGAACAATTGCTCACACCCACAGCCCCCAAAGAGGTTTGTTTTGGCTCAGGATTCAGTCCATGTCCAGCTGGCCCCAGAGGAGAAAGTATCGGGCAGCAGGACATTGTGGAGGAGAAGCTGCTGGTGTCATGGTGAGATGGAACAGAAAAGTGGACAGAGGAGGCGGGAAGGGAGATAAACCCTCCCAGCTCCTGCGGCCAGTGACTGATTCCTAACCCGACGCCACGACCTCGTAGTAAGTCAGGTATAACGGCCCCATTATCCAGGCCCCTCCAAACCCAAGAGGCTCTAGGGCCACTTCAGATCTAAACGATAACACTTCCTGCTGATGGTAGTGTTACCAAAACTGACTGAGCCAGATGGTAAAGGGGAATTCTGTGAGAAACGACCAAACGAGTTCCAGGGTGACTACCATTTTGCATTCCTCACCAGCAAGGAAAGAGCATTCCTGTTGCTCCAGATTCTCACCAGCCTTTGGTATTGTCTGTTTTCTGGGTTGTGGCCATTCTAATAGCCGCATAGTGGAAATTCATTATCAGCTCAGCTCTTTCCACATCTTCTGTTTTATGTGTTGTCTTTCCTGTCCTTCTTTCTTGACAGCCATGAACTGAGTTCTGTTTCCTCCTTCCTCGGCCACCTTCCCTTGCCCTCCTGCTCTTTAATTTCATCTCATCAATTTCTGTCTGGTATTTTACTTCTATCTTTCCTTCACTGTCCTTCTTTTGTTTCTTTCTCTTTTTTCTACTTGCCCCTGTTTTCTTCTGCTCCATCTTACATAAACATGAAATCGAAGGATAGCATATATTTTGAGTTGGTATAGGATGTATCAGATATCTTAGTTAGCTCTTAACTAAAAAACGCCAAGTACTGAGTGTTTTCTATTTCTCTCATGGGAACCGAACCAAGTACATTAAGTTCCTTTTTGTATGTAGTTCATGATATTTTTTTTTCTAAGTCAGTAAGTCCCAAACACATCTTCCTTTTGATTTCATACTCCATTTTGACTCTGTTTGTAACCTACAAGGATTTTTAGTAAAGGGCAAAGAATTGATTCTCAACATGCTTCTAATCCTATAAAATACTTTGTGCTCAATGCTATGTTGCACAGTTTGAAACTGAATCTTACATTTTCCTACACAGTCCATAGCTAACAGTCTTGACTCTGTCCTCATAATGCATCTGAGTGGAGGGCTGAATGATGACCTTGCCCCAATTCCTCCTTCAGTTTTAATGCTTTGTTTTCACTCATTCTTTCTAGTTCTATTCTGTGGTCATTAAGGAAAACTATGGAAAACTTAGCAGAATAAACACTGTGTATACATTCAGTGTCATGCTGTAGTATTGTACAGTGAATCCATCCTCAGGCCTTCTCCACACATACTCTGGAGAAGATTAACTTTGTTTAGTTACTATTTAGTAGGTTAAGTTTCAGGGTTTTTTTTAAATTTAAATCTTTATTGGTACATTAAGAATACACATAATCATTGCATTCAACATTGAGAATTTGTAGTAGAATATGACATGACTTGATTCTCACTTTTTCCCCTTTCCCCCCGTGCTGCAACCACCACCCCCATATATATAATATTTCTTTCCTTTTTTCTTTATTACTATCACATTCTTTTTCCCCTACATGCTGTATTTACCCTACATGCTCTTTCCTTTTAAATATTTTCTGTTTCACAATATCAACTATACATGGTACAACTCATCTACAATTTCATTTTCTCATGCCAGAGAAAAGATATGATATTTACACATATATGACCTGTATATTTCACATATGAGGATGTTCTCAAGGTACATCCATTTGAGTAGGAATGACTCAATCATATCATTTTTAATGGCAGAGTAATACTCCATTCTATAAAAGAACCATATCTTCTTTACCCAGTCTCCAGTTGATGGACATTTGGATTGTCTCCAAGATTTAGCAATCAGAAGCTGAGCTACCATAAACATGGGTGCACATAAGTCACTGTAATATGAATCTTAATTCTTTTGTGTATATACCTAGCAGAGAAATGGCTGGGTCAAATGGGACCTCCAATCCTAGCTTTAGGAGGAATCTCCATACTGATTTCCTCAGGGGTTGTATGAGTCTATGTTCCCACCAACAGTAGAGAAGGGTTCCTTTTAGGGTTCAGGTTTTGTAAAGTCAGATGCCAAACTTTACACAGCTGATAGGTTGCAGATAATTTTTATTGAGTAAAACAGACACCTGTAATGGCTATAGTTTTATTATCCTTGAAGACATTAAGCAGTTTTCAGTATGTTTGCAATTTATTCTTTTATTTAATTGGCATATGTTAATTTCTCACCTTCTTTCTCTAATCAGCTTTACTATGCTGCTATTCTTTCTCAAGAGAGGTAAATGTACCTTTAATCTATATTTCTACTCTTACAAGAGTTAACTCCTTGCAGAATGTTCACATTATTTCCACTTTAACTCAAGTATTCATCTTGCTTTTCAGAGTTTTTGCAATTGATATGAGAAGATATTTTTGCATTTACAGAGAATATTATTGTAGAGCTAGAATCTATGTTATACACTTGCTTTATGTGTGATTCTCGGCTACCTATGAAAACAGATCACATCCTTAAACATTTATTGCATCGAATAGGATTGGTCCGTTGTCTGCAGTGTGATGCTGCTAAGAAGAGCTGCACAGGGAAAGTGTTTGCTCTGACTGAATATTTGTCAGGTGTGGTTGGCTGTTCCTGGCTTTTGGGAATATCTATGCTGGCAGGTGTGCTTGCTGTAGCTGTCTCTGGTCCACTTTTGGATCCTGGCAGGAGTCTCTTGGCATGAGCGTGTGTGAATCCTCTTCCTTAATGCCACTGAACTGGCACCCACGTTCCACCTTGGAGGATTGGGTTAAAACCGCATCACCCCTCCCTCATCTGTGAATTGTGTGCCAACCTGGCTAGGTTCTGCCCTGGAATTAGATATAATATAACATCTATGCCCTCCTTTTTTGTTGTTGTTTTCATATGTTGAAATTAATGTGTCATTATGAAGATTCTAAACAGATGGGGAAAGGTCAAGGTTTCTTTGTTGCTAAGTGTATTTCCATGACAACAGCAATATGTGTGCATTATCAGAAAGCATCATTTGTTTAGCTGCTGGTGGGTCATTACAGGAGTGAGGAGCCCTGCCTGATGGTTCCGGGTAGTTTATTTCTGTTTTACTTTTCATCTTGCTATTATGAGAATTGTAGTGTTACTTTCAAACACACACAAACCTGGTGGTTTTAGGTGAAGAATGCCCGAGCAGGCTTACATTTGCATGTAAATAGCTCAAAACAATTTAGCTAAGGCAACTTAACCCACATCAAGTACACTCTAAAAAGCATGTGGCAGTGTGTAATTGCATGTATCTGGGCTTTGCGTGTCTCAGGCTCATGACTTGGTGTGTATCTGCTCTGCTTGTTCTCTTACTTCCTGGGGCTTGCTCCAGTGCCCAGGGCATAATGAGGCCCTGTTTCACTTTGGGGGTTCCAGATGATGTTGTCTTTCATACTTATTTTTGCCATTTTTTGAGACAAAAAGTTTCCAGAGTAATATGGGGTTGTAGCACAGAGCACTTGACGGGCAGTGTTACAATAAGAACTGCTATTCTGTTGTTTCTGCCAAGAGCACATCTGTCTATATCTCGGACATTTGGGGGACAATTGATGCTTTATAGTGTAGAATTTTAGTGTGATGAGAGGAGTAATTCTGTCCCAAGAATGGTGCTGTTCTCATCGACCAGTAATATTGGAAGCTTTAGAACAGTCCTCATTCTCCTTTGGGTTTTGGTCTTCTTGTTGGTCCAGATAGAGCTGGTCTTAGTGGACAGAGTTGTAGTTCCAAATGACACAAATCATATTTTCTTTTCTTTTTTAGGTTTTTTTGAGACAGGGTCTCGCTTCTGTGGTTCAGGCTGGCCCTGAGCTCAGCCTCAAACTCACATCACAATCCTCCTGCCTCTGCCTCCCGAGTGCTGGGATTACAGGCGTGAGCCACCACGCCCGGCACTGTGGTATGTGGTACTGGTTGCTGCTGGGTGTGGGTCTCCACACCCAGTATTGTTATGTGGTTACCGAGGAATTGAACCCAGGTCCTTGCACTTGCAAGACAGGCGCCGGAACCACTGAGCTAACTCCCCGGCCCCACAAATCATATTTTCAATGGATGGTAAAGCATTCACAGAAGAAAACTGCTGTCTTACTCCACTCATGTTGCTATAACATTGGAGACTGGATAAATGATATGTAGTAGAGATTTATTTCTCCATCCCTCTGGAAGCTAGGAAGCCCCAGATCAAGGTCCCTGCAGGATTCACCTCTAGTAGAGGGCCCACTCTTTCCTTCCAAGGCTTTGTACTATGTTTCTGTGTTTTTTGAAGGGGACAGTATTGTATCCTTATATGGTTGAAGGATCAGATGAACAGGAAAAGGGCTAAGTTAGTTTCTCTACTGTCTTTCATAAATAATATAGATCAGTTTCAGTGTTATATATTCTGTTCTATGACTTAATCACTTCCCAAAACATCCCATCAACATGACCATAGTAGGGTGTACTTTTCAGCATGAATTTTGCAGAAGACATACATTCAAACCATGACAATTGCTTGCTGTCAGAATTCAGTGTACCCTGGCCTTACTCAATTCACTTGCCAGGGCTGCTTGTAACTCAGGTTGGTTACTTGGAGGGTCAGGCTTCTCTACACACAGCCCTTTCCCTTAGAGTCTCTCTCCTTTATGCAGGCAGATCTCAGTGTCCTTAGAGAGACATTGGATTTCTCAATTAATTACACACAGAAAAGGATGTTGTGATGTTCCTTCCCAAACTCCTTAATTGTTAAATGTGTATCCGAGACCATCTGGAAGCATACAGGGCCAGCATTCAGCTCATAACTCATAACTTGGTTCATGTGTTAAAACTGAAATTCTCATCATAACCCAGGTTGTTCATATGTCAGCCTGGTCGTAACTTGAGGGTCCACCATAATGAAGTGAAATGTATCTAAGTTTAGTTAATATTTTCAGTTGATGTGACAGAGAACTCTACACCCATCTGATCAGTGAGAAATCTGCATTCGCTCCTTCCATCTCTCCCACCACTACTTTAGTCTAGGCCATCGCCATTTCAGCCAGTCCTGATTTATTTCTGCAGCCAACTAACCAGTCTTGTTTCCTTCTGTATATCAAGCTCATGGCTGCCAAAGTTATTCTTCCTAACACTATCATTTGTCTGAGGGAAGACTTTTTTTCTGTGCCCCACCACCTGTAGGATAAAGAATAAACTCATTAGCTCCCTATTGAAAGCCACGCACATCTCTGTTTTCCGCCACTGACATAAAACAGATGGCTGAGATCTTTGGTCTCCTTCAATGTAGGTGTTTTTCCCTTCCTGGAAGCTTCTGCTTTCGTGTGCCCTTGTGCCTTCCTAAACCCAGTGTGATCTACATCCACAAGGTCACCTAGCTGACATTTTGTTCACTGCCTGACACCTCAGCTACACCTGACTGCTTCTCCCATGTAATGCAGGTTGTTCCTCCTTACACTGACTTTCTCTGTCTGGCTCTCAAGTTCTGAGAATACATGTGTGAACAAAGAGAACTGACTCTGGGTCTCTGCTCATATGATTTCTTCTTTTGAAATCTTTTTATTCTATCATCTGTCTGTCTGTCATCATCTGTCAACCATCTATCTTATGGTGCTGAGGGGACTGAAGCCATGCTAGGCAAATATTTCATCACTAAGCTGCATCTCCAGTCCTGAAATCTTCATTTTTTTCCCCCAGTTTTTATTTTATATTAGCATATGTTTTCATTACATAGTTTTCGTGGGGCGTTTGGTACTTGCACATAACATCTTAATTCTTTTTTTAAATCCCTTTTGTATCCTCTTCCTCTTTTCTCCCTCCACCTCTTGCTCTTTTTCCCTTTAAAAGAAGACCTAGCTCCCTACTGCCTATTATCTATCTTTTGTTTTGCTTACATTTTAGATTTCTTCATTTAAGTCTGTCCCTTAAAAAAAGCTGCATTTTGTGGCTGTTGAACTAGTTTCTATGATGCAAGAACATGCATGTACATCCCACTGTTGTATAACCTTACTTAGCTCTCTTCTCTTAGTATTTTCACTGTAAATTGGAGGAAAAGCAGCAAGACAACTCACACTTGTATCCCTGGGTCTTCACCTAGGCCTTCAATACGTACTTGTAGAATGACTATTATTCATTTGTATTTCTCAACACTCTAATTAAAAAAAAAAAAACAACAAAAAAACTCTTTCACCTGATTTATACATTTTGATGAAATAAGAATTTTATAAAGATAGGATAGGTAATGCTAACTTTTACAGATAAAAAAATTATGTGATGAGTAGAGGTACATAAAATGGAACTTGGCAGATGTCGAAAGAGCACATGGAATTCAAACTATTATTTTCAACTTACTTTGAATGATTCTTTCCCTGTGTACATAGTGAGGTAACTACAAGACTCTCCACTTCCTGGAGCCTAGAATCCTCCCCACCTTCCGGGATTACCAAAGGCCTCAGTGCGATGCTCCTTTGAACTCTCCCTGAGTCTCTGCGGATCTGCTGTCTTGTTACTGCACACAGCCAGCTGTTTCTCATGTGTGAGGAGAAGTGAAGAAATCATTGGCTGAGTTCCCAGATCCATGGGTTTTCATATTAGTTCTCTAAACCCTTTGCACTTTTTATTTATTATCTTTAGGAATTCATGTTGCATGCTTTGTAAATTCTTGGTGGAAACTGGAAGTCATCAGCTATCTTTTGTATCAACTTGTAAACAAGAGAAACTGGATTCTAATTCCTGTTTTCCAGCTTTGGAATTCCACAGTATTTCCATCAGTAGACCACACTCTCTAACACAGGAAGCAAAAAATAGTTACCACCTCTTGGATGGGATTTAGCACATTCTGCCAACAACACTTGAAGCGTTCCTTTTGTTCTCCCCCCTTTGGTTAGTCCCTTCTTTACCTAGGAAGCCTAACAAGCAACCAACCTGACACAAGAAATGAAGAAACATCTCTGGCCCAATTTGTTCTTCATAACATCAGAAAAGCATGACTTCTCTATCAGCAAATGCAGTTATTTTTCTTGCTGTGCATAAGTCTGTTTCAAAGGTAACTTTATTTTGCAGGATCAGTGCTTTTGGTGTAAACACTGTGTGCTTAGATGAAACCAGGCTGTACCAAGGGGAAATGAAAAAGGAGGAAAAGTGTTCTGTGGGAAATACATCGTCAGTATGCTGGTTTTGAGAGTTCTTTCTAAAGTAAGCAGTGATTCGTTTTGTGCAGGTGAAGCACTGACATAAAGATTATTTTCCTGACAAGTAAGGAAGAGAGTATAACATTTGACATAAGAAAGCAAGGTTACTTCCAAGCTATTCAGCATCAGAGAAATAATGGAAGTTAGTAGACAGGATGTCTTAGTGATGTTGTGAACTGTGGTTAAAATGATTTCCTATGTGAGTTTTCTTTGGATCTGAAAGTTCAGTTTTTCCACATGATTACAGAAAGCCCAATTGAAACAGAGATAAAGTTGATGGTCACTTGTTTTGGGAAGCTTGATAAATGAGAGAAATCCTGGAGGAATGAAATCATTGATTTAAAAGGGTACAAAGAAATCTTAGAGAGTATCTCTTAGAATTTTGTTTTTCAAAACACTGAGCATAACCTTTTAGTCAGATGTGAAACTGATTCAATGCCAGTATAAAAAATAAAACGTAAAATGGAACAGGGAAAAAAAATAGCAAAGTGCAATGCACACAGTAAAATGAGAATGAAAATTTTGTTTCACACATGTTTTATTTAAAATGTATTTCTTGCAATGGATCATGTCAAAATATTTAATTTTTTTTTTTTTTTTAGGTTTTTTGAGACAGGGTCTCGCTTTGTGGTTCAGGCTGGCCCTGAGCTCAGCCTCAAACTCACATCACAGCAATCCTCCTGCCTCTGCCTCCCGAGTGCTGGGATTACAGGCGTGAGCCACCACACCCGGCATTGTGGTATGTGGTACTGGTTGCTGTTGGGCGTGGGTCTCCACGCCCAGTATTGTTATGTGGTTACCGGGGAATCGAACCCGGGCCCTTGCGCTTGCGAGACAGGCGCCGGAACCACTGAGCTAACTCCCCGGCCTCATGTCAAAATATTTAAAAACTTCTACAGAATACTCCATAAAGATAGGAAGTATCTGTTTTCTTGACCACAATAGGACAGTGACCTGGAAAGGTGAAATTCCTCTTCTTAAGCTATAAAACAGGTTAATAACAGAATCAGGAGTTCTTACCCTGAGTTATATTTTAAAGTTTCTTCTACATCTTTAAAAAATAATTATTTCATGACAAGCCTGTGGCTAATATTGTATTAACTGGGAAAAAGCTGAAAGCTTTCTGTCTCATGTCAGGAAAGATACACTATCACCATTTCCACTTAGTACTGTATTCAGAACTTTAGCCATAGTAATCAGGCAAGAGAAAGAAATAAGAGGGATATGTGTAGGAAAGGAAAAAAATCAAATTATTATTTTCTGATGACATGATTCTTTACATAGGAGACAGAAAATTCCACCAAAAGACTTTTAGAACTAATATAAAAGTTAAGCAAGGTATCAACACACAAAAATCAATAATGTTCTTGTATACCAATAGTCAACCCACAAAGAAAATTAAGAAAATAATACTATGGGAAAAATGAGAATTAAGTTGTGTCTTATACTGGTACAAATCCCCATTATGGAGTGCAAGCATGATGTGTATATTTAATGTACCAATAAAGATAATTTAAAAAAAAAGAAAATAATACTATTCAGAATAGCAGCAAGAATTAGGAATTAACCTAACCAAGGAAGGAAAATACTTGTATAATGAAAGTTATAGTACTCTGTAAAAGAGTTGAACAGGACACACACACACACACACACACACACACACACTCCTGGGAAAATAAGGCCAAGGATTTAGCTCAGTGGTTCTGGTGTCTGCCTGGAAAGCACAGGATTTCAAGTTTGATCCCCCATACCACATCCCACAATGCCACACCTGGGGACCTACATACCTGCAAGCCCAGCACATGGGAGGCAGAGGCAGGAGGATCGCTAAGAGTTTGAGGCTGAGCTCAGGATTAGCTTGAACTACAAAGTGAGACCCTATCCCAAAACAAAACAAAACAAAACCAAAAAACAAACCTGAGAAAATAGACCATGTACCAGGATAGGATGATTTAATACTGTTAGAATGGCCATATGGCCAAATGGTTAAACATATTTAATATAGTCTCAATCAAAATACCAACAGCATTTCTCACAGAACTAAAGAAAATCCTAAAATCAATGTAGACCCAGAAGAGACCCCTTAATGCTAGGGAATAAGAACAAAGTGAGAGGCATCACAATCCCAGATTTCAAGTTTTATTACAAAGATACAGTGATTAAAGACAGTACGACACAGGCACAAAAGCAGAGATGTGAATCAATAGAGCAGAACATAGAATGCAGCCCCAGTCACAGTCACGCAGCTGATCTTTGACAGAGAGGCCAAAAACGTGCGCTGCAGGAAAGACAACGGGTTTAACACGTGGTGTGGGGGAAAGTGTGATGTAATGTAGAAAACTGACCCCAGGTCTGCATCTATTACCATGGACTGAAATAAAATCAAATTGTCTTATTGATCTAAATAATAAAACAGAACCAGTCTGATGGAAGATGAAGCAGGTAAAACTCTTGAAGATATACACACGGGCAAGGACTTCGTAAACAAAACCCTAACTGCACAAAGAGGAACATCAAAAATCAACAGAGGAGTGCTATCAAACTAAAACTTTGGCACAGCAAAGGAAACAGATGGTAGAATGAGGAGACAAACTTCAGAATGAAAAAAAGTTTGTCAGCCACTCCTCTGATAGAGAAATAGTATGTAGGATATATTTAAAAAATCAGAATAATTAGACTCCTAATATATAAGATTCAGCCAAAAAATGGGCTAATGGTATGAATACACACTTCTCAAAAGAAGTAAAAATCACCAATATATCTAGGAAAAAGTGCTCCACATTGCTGGCCATTAGAATTGTATTAAGATAAGACTGAGATTCCATTTTATTCCGGAAAGAATGGCTAAGTCCAATTAAACAAAATTTCGATGAGGCTACGGGGTAAAAGGTTACATTGTTAAAGAGAATGTAAACTAGTAGAACCAGTATGAAAACGAATATGAAGTCTCCTCATTAAGTTAAAAACAGAAATTCCACTCAACCTTGCTGTTTCCCTTCCCAGCTGTTTATCTTCCTGAAAGAGTTAAAGATGTATTACAGTGCTACATGTATACCATGTTTTTAACGGTACATTTTGAAATACTAAAATCTTGGAATTCTATATGTCCATCAACAGATAAATGAATAAAGAATATGTGATATTTATACACAATGGAGTACTACTCTTCCATAAATGGGTCATTTTCAGGAAAATGGACACACCTTGGGATTATAATATTAAGCAAAATAAATCAAACACACAGCTTAAATATCGCATAGTTTCTTTTATATGAGAAGTCAAAAATAAAAATCATGAGCAAAATAAGAGATAGAAAATAGGAAATAAGAAGGCATAATTTTTCAAATGAGAAGAGGACTAAGTGATAGAGGGAGTGGGGATAGAGAGGCAAAAGGTGGAAAATATAATTCAGATGTCATATGTACATGTACAAATTCCCTGTGAGGAATGTGATTATGATGTACTGGAAACACATACTAGTACAAGTAATGGAGAAAAAGAAAATATGTATGTATATTCAGGAAAGTATTCCCCTGCCATAAAGAAAGATAATTTTGGGTCACTTGTAGGAAAATGGTTGTATCTTGAGACCATAATGTTAAGCATATTGGACACTCAAGCTTCTATGCTGCATATGTTCTTTTGCAGGAGAAATCCAAGGTATATGTCATTTAAAGAGAAAAATAAAAGATAATAAGACAGAGAAATAGATCTTTGGCAAGTTAGAAGGAGATCTAGAAAGGGAAGGAAGAGAAAGTAAGAAGTGTACTGTACATGCACTGATTGACTATGATGAATCATGTAAGGCAAACATGCACTAATAAAATAATTCTCGGTACAATTGGCATGGTACTGACAATCTAAACTATTTTCACTTTATTTTACATGGCCTTCCCTTTTATAGATGGTTTCTCTTCTGGGAACTTGAGTCTATTTTTATCTCCCCAGCCCTTTTTGGACAGCGCTGCTCTGACCCTGTTCTGTGTCACCAAGGTGTAACTGGCTCTGGGCTTGGTACTGATCTTCAGACACCAACCGTCATCTTGTCCCTGCGCATGCCCAGACTTCTGGACATGTTCTCCATTGTGGTTGCTGTCATGTTGTCCCAAAATCCAATTTCTTTGACTCCACAGTCATCATTATTAATTTATATTTTTAGTTTATTGTACTTGTGATCACACTATAAAGCTAATTTTGCCTTTGGCTGTTTCTACTAATATTTGAATGATAACATGTTCAGTGATAATCAAATGCCCATAAAGAGAAGAATCAAAAGTAGGGTGTTTTTTCATAAGACTGAAATTCAAATAATCTATGTGTAAACTGGATTAAAAAACAAAGTTGTAGGCATTACTTTTTCCTAAGGGCAAAGAGATATTTCACCACATCATACTATAAGAAGTTTGATATATAGTCAATGTTTAACTTTCTTTAAAAAATTACCAACATATAAAAAAAAAAAAACCAAAAAACATATTGCCATGAATCTCCCTCCAAATACTATGCCTTGGTTTGAAAACACTTATACTGTCAATTCTTGTCACATTCTGAAGCAGGACTGGAGTTTCTCCTCAGTAAGCTTGTCTTTGCTTGTACTCTTGTGGCTGCCTTGATGTCCTGAATCAATTAAAAATGTCCCTTTTTAACCTTTTGGAAGGGCCTGAAGTCCCAGCATGCCAGATCCATAAGGGAAGTGAATGAGGATGTACTGTGCTGTTTTCACGAACCTGACTTTCCACAGATGGCATCCGCCAGTGGCATAGTCCATATTTTTGATCCCATCTCATGAAGACACAAGAGAGTTTTCAGAACCACTGCAGAAGGCAGCAAGAATGATGGAAACATATGTTTGAAGTAGAGGGAGTATCCTGAGGAGACCAAATATGTTTTATTAAACACATACCATACTTTTTGGTCCGCCCATATAGAATGTCACTGGCCATTGTGTGTCAGGGTAGTTTGAGGTGAATACCAATCTTTTTTCCTATTAGTGCTACTCAGCAAGGTGGCATGCATCAGTCTGCAACTGCTTTTCACTCTCTCTCTCTCTCTCTGGCTTAAGGAGGAGGATGACTCGGATCTGGTGGTAGAGTCATGATTTGCACTGATCAACTAATGCACTATATTATACTTTGGTCACATTTCAGGGAGAGGTAATTTGCAGTTTTTATACTTATATAAATAAAAATGAAGAGAACCCTTGTAACTCCTGCTGCTTAAAGAAACCCATAGTGCTTAAAGAA
The DNA here is from genome assembly GCA_004026965.1 of Petromus typicus. Taxonomy (NCBI): domain Eukaryota; kingdom Metazoa; phylum Chordata; class Mammalia; order Rodentia; family Petromuridae; genus Petromus; species Petromus typicus. Next base: position 21,767 of record PVIR01008688.1, read on the forward strand.
CAAAGGTTTTTAAATGCAAGAATGAAATCAGTATTTGCTACTCAAGGAAGATCACAGATAAATTTTCTGAAAATGTATCTGGTGATATGAAACAGAGGTGAACTTGATCTTAGCTTCACTTTTGATTGCTGGTTACCTGCAGATTTGGGACCATCTATTTCTTACATTTGAACTTCAGTTTCCACATCTACTAGGTACAGATTTGGTAAGACCATTGGTTCTGATGCCAAGGGAAATATCAGAATTACCAAACTGATGTGTGGGCTCTATGCATAGAGGCCCTGATTTAATTGGAACCAAGTGAAGTCCAGAATTAGGTGTCAAAACATAGTACTTCTGGTTAGTATAATGTGCAGTAAGGACTTGAGGCCTCCTGGAAACTTTTCAACTGTAATATACTAATGATAATTATAACAAATGCACTGTTAGGTATTAGGAGAGCAGTATTTTAGCTGTGTCTGAATATGGTTCAAACTAAAATAAAAGAAAAAGCATTAAAAATGACTCCCCATCTGAGGTCTCGCTTGCCAATTTGAACTTCACTTCCTTCTTCAGTTTGATATTACTTTCCGAGGCTGTTTGGATTTCTCTGTGTTCTGGGGAAGATTGGCAGCCCTGGACTCACACTGCATGGATTTCTCAGTGGAAAAAGTAGCTACTTCCTGTCTGTGCCTGTGTATGCGTGACAGTGATGCCCCCTGATTGGCCTTGCTGGCCCTTCTTTGTCAGTTGGGTTACTTGGTGTCCCACTGGGTGGTGCCCATGGCCACGTCCCTCTCAGCTGGTCCCTTTGGAGAGCTGCTGTAACAGCACAGCTGGCTGGCAGCCTTCACATGCCACACTTAGTGCTCACCCCAGGCTGTTTTCAGACAAGGACCAGCACAGTGCCTGTGCTCAGACCTTGCCATCTTGCAGGGAGAGGGCTTCCTTGTGATGAGGAGGAAGGAATACTTCATCAAACTGAAGAAAGGAGAGGTTTGGTGAAGAGTAAGTGGGAATTTTGCTCCTTTGACCTCATCCTCACCAATGCTGTGATCCCATTGATTTTCTCCATAGATAGTAGTCCATTAAGCATTCATTCTTTCTTTTGGAAAAGATATTTAAGAGCCTCTTGTCCATAGCTTAGCATTTTGGAGAGGAGTTGCTCATTAATCTGATTCCCTTTGCTAAGCTACTTATACACTCTGACTCCCAGCTTGGACATTGTGGAGCAGGGAGAGAAAGAGGCCACAGTGTGTCCATGATTTAGGGAAAAGTGGCAGAGGGCATGAGGGCTCCCTATACGGGGTTATCTGCAAGGTCACTAGGGTCATGCGTGTGAGCTATGAGGAGTCCATCATTGGAGGGATGCTATGAGGGTTGAAAATGGGGATATTGAAAACGAAACAGGGGAGGATGAGGACTGAAGCTTTTTGTTTTATTTTGCAAAGGACTCTGCTTTGAAGGAAAATGTGCAGGAGGTAGATTGACCTCCACGGAGAACAGGTTGTCATGGTCTGCCCTGCATCTCTCCAGCCGAGAGGCTAAAGTCCAGCCCCTGGTGAGTCCCACTCAATGCACCAGGCAGAGCACGATGCGCGGAGGATTTCTGCCAGCCCTCCTCCTGGCCAAGCTGTGAGACCAACTGTTCCTTATTTTCTAAGCATTGAGCTGTTTCTGGATTTGCTTTTTTACTAAGAGAAATGGATCCAAGCCCTTGTCCTCTGGACTCACTCAACTTCCTAAGCCTGAAGGCAAGCCTGTGCTGATGAATATTCTCTCAGCCACATATTTAACAGCCGTAATTCCCATGCCACACATTTATGGGTTCACTTCTTATTTTCAAAGGACTTCCTAAAAATGTCAAATGGGTTGTCTTGGTACATTGTATACCTGTATTATGATCACATTCAACATTGAGAATTTGTACCTGTATGTGACACATATTGATTCTCATTTTTCCCCTTCCTCTGCCCTCCCTGCAACAAAAGGCCTTTATACCTGACTTGATAAAAGAAACCAAGTACTGTATTGCCTCCTGCAGACATCACCACCTGTTTGACAGCTGTCAGCTCTGAGGGCTGGAAATGTGGATATAAAACTGCCATCAGGACCAGCAGCGTGACTTCACCTTCTTTATATGTGTCCCAGAGGTACCAGGGTGTCACCTCTCAGGACCTCCTACTGGGCAAAGTCTAAACTCCTAGGGAACTTGCATGTCCAGTTCTTCCTCCTCAAGTAGTCAAATGAAGGAAAGAGGGTATTTGTATGGTGGGGTCTTAGTCATCCACTCGCTAAGGTAGATATAGGTACTTGTAGGAGCAGATGATCACGTCTGTGATTTAACAGGAGGACATGAGATATCAGAACATAAGAAGCAGGAGTAGGAAAACATGGATTGTAATCCTGAATTTTTAGTGAATTATTTCTGTGGCACTTTATTAAACTCACTTAACATCTGAGAGTGACTTTCTTTTTTTAGCAGAAATATCCATAACTTCCATGTGTACTTTGCATGGCTCTTGAAGCAATATAATAAAACTGTAAATAAAACTGTCTTTCAAATTATAAAGCACAAGTTGAATGAAAAGAATTTATTTTGGCCTTTAAATTATTTCCATATAGAGAGACTGTACCTGTTGAATTAGTGAAGAGATGAACGAATGATGTGGGTTTTTTTTTTAAACATTCTGCACCTTCAAAGGCTCTAGTAATTTTAATTCCTCCAAGTCTTTCTTCTGCTATAGTTTCTCATTGATTAAAGAAAGTTTCCTATTTTCCCTTTGTTTTGCTCTGGTACCAGTCTGCCAGCACAACTGAGACCCCAAAGATATCTGCAGAATCACCAAGAACTATGCATGGCCCCCTAAATTAGCAATGGCAGCCCCTTCCTCAGTCCTAAAATACTGAGCAAGAGCTTCCTGAATCAAATCACATCCCGCTCTTGGAATGGAATTTGTGATAACTGGCTAAAAATGAAATTGGGAATACCATAAGGGAAGAGATTTATTGATTCCAAGAATGTTAAGGCTAAGAGGGTCCCAAGAGACCAACGTGAGCATCTTTCTTATTTTACAGATACAACTTCTGAGATTCACAGTTAGCCAGTCCAAGGGTCACTCAAACTTTGGATTTTCGTGCATCTTAGCTTAGTGCAGTGGTCTTTCTAAAGTACAATTCTGAGAGACTCCTGAAGAAAAGAGGAAGCTGAAGAGACTTGCAGAAGTCTCTGTACTTTGAACACTTTTTAAAGATGGAAAAGTAAATTTCAAAACATCAATCTGTTGTCCTAAACCAACTCCTCCCTCAAAATATAAAATCCTTTCTTTGGCAATGTCCTCATTCTAGTAGTGCCTACTAGAGTTTTATCCTGCTGAAGTCAACTGTGTTAGATTTATACTTCAGGGCAGAGGTCCCCACAGGCTGGAGAACAGACTGGTAGTGGCCTGTGCTCTGTTAGGAACAATGCTATTCACTAGGTCATGGGTGGGAACGTGTGAAAAGCTTCCTCTGTAAAGAGCGGAAGTGACACTGAAGGCCACTTCATCACACATGCCTACACTGAGCACATCCTTCTTGGGGCTAACCACATTCTCAAAGTGAAGACGCTCTTTATTACCGGTGAAGAGATGATCCTGCTCACTACTAAGGACACTTGTCATGAACTTTTAGGAGAGGCTGCAGTTCAAAAGCTGGCATATATTCCTCTTTTGGCTAGTACTATAATTAGATTAATTGATGAAGTAGTAGAGCAGGGGGAAGCACAATTGTTTGAGAGGATCACTGACTCTCCATGGTATGCAATCCGGGTTGACAAGCCTACTGACATTGACAACAGGCAAGTATGCTTGTTTCTATGAACTATATTCTTCAAGAGGATGTGTATGAGGATATGTCCTAGTTTTGGCCAGCCAACACCCAGCTACAGAAATCAAGTCTTGATGTGATTACGTTTCAAGAAAACACTATGGCTTGAGACATACATGACAGACGTGAAGAAATCAGAGGCTACCTGCCAACTCTCAGGAAACAGACCATCGATTGCACACAGTTTTTGCCAGGTTGGAATGCAAGTCAGACCTTCTGATCTGTTGCCAGATCTCCTGAATTTTGTATTGGATCATCAATTTTTTAAAATGTGCAAGTGAAGATAATCTATACACCTAACATATATATATATATATATGTGTGTGTGTGTGTGTGTGTGTGTGTGTGTGTGTGTGTGTGTGTGTATTCATATGCACTCATTTAATATGGGTGTACACATATGTGTATTTAAAACATCTTCATACCAAGCACAGAGGCTAATTCTGGCTTATATGATTTGCACTGTAATTTCTTACTTTTCTAAAACCTAGGAATACTCTGCCTTTTCTAGCACACCAAGAGAGGTTAAATGACACAGGTGACAGTAGTTGGTTGACTCTGAGCATAAAAAATGCTTGGCTTTATCTCACTGCCATCTGCATTCTGTACCATGTTTGCATCAAGATGGCCTCAGGACAGGAGCAGCCACAGAGGGATCCATCACCCTTCATACAGGCTATATCTCAATACTCTAGTGGCAGAGTAAAATGGCAACAGATTTTTTGCCATTTCTTTATTGAAAGACTATCTAATTCTGCTCCCCTAGTGATTTTCTTGACCGATAGAATTTGGCAGAAATGACATTCTGGCATTTCTGAGGTTAACATTAGAAGCCTCCCAGCATCTGCTTGGGCCTTCTGCTATCCTCATACTTGGGTTGCTTCCTTGGAACCTGGCCACCTGTTGAGAGAAGTCCAAGCCAAACAGAGGGATCCACAGCCACAGCTGGGCTCTCAGCCATCTGCTAGGATCAACTGCAAGCATTTCATCTCAAGTTTCAGAGAAACAGTCAAAGCTACCATATTAGAGGTGAGTCTTCTCACATCAGCTCCCTAGCCCTCAAAGTCAACCCTGTTAAGGTTTCATGGTTGAGTTTAATTGCTATAGATCAGATGGTCCTGAATTCCTGCTCTACAAAAGCGTGAATGAAATAAGATAGTCATCTGAAGACAGTGCAGTTGGGGGTGGTTTGATACTCAATAATAGATGAGAGCAAATTTATTAAGCACTTTGCCTAGAAAAATTCTCCAGTGCTGCCTCCTTTTCTCTGGCCCTTTTCCCTTTCAACTCCTCTTGTAAGAATTTCCCTTTCTACTGGGACCGCCAACAAGCCTGGGGATGAAGAGAAGAGATTTTTGCAGGCAGTTTCCGTTTTCACATCAGATGCATTCATCACTTGGGCACAGTTGACAGGTGGAAATTCTCAGAGAAGAAGGCGAATGAGATATGAGTGCACGTCCCCAACTGTAGGATTTCTCACTTGTCTCTGCAAGCCTTTGGCTGACAACTAGAGTTGGGAGGATGGAAGAGATTTTGTAATGACCATGGGCACTTTTAGGACTCTACCTGGATCCACAGTGGTAGTTAAAAGTGACAATTGTGGAAGGAGGGTAGAGTAGATCCTGTGGAGTCGTGTCTCAGTGATTACGGCCTCCATTTTTGGCAGATTTTCATCTTAAGCAGTAGTTGTTCACAGAAACTCCTACCCCTGCAATTAGGCCGAAACCAAAAATATCCTGTGCAATTGTCTTTCGGCAGGACATTTGCAGATAGCCAATCTGAGAGTGATACTCAGCTCTCCTTGCTGCTGATTGGCTTCTGCCCTGTAACCCATATCTGACAGATACCCCCACATCCCTACATTCTAACCAGTTGCCTTACCATGTGAGCCATCTTGCGCATTCTTGGTTTTGTACTTTTCAAAGCCCTAATATCCCTAAGATGCAATTAAAATGCCCTATACCCTCTAATGCTTTGTTAGTACAGTGTTTATATTAAAATAAATTAAATCACATACCTGGAGAGACATATCATATTTAGGGTTTGAGTTATAAAATTAGACATTTTTCAGGCCATGTCTAAAATTCACCATTTTTCACAATTTGCAGATGCTCTAGTGATGTAACCCCTGGGAATTTCAGGAGTCCACTGTGAAGCCTGGTCCCGGGTTGTGATTCCTGAGAACTGGAGCTTCTCTCTGCAGTGGAATCTCTGTCTACCCAGGGGACCCCTCATTCTTGCCTCATACCAGTAAGTGCCAGGGGCTCATGAAATGAACTTGAAATATATGCTCTTTCTTCTCAAAAAAATTACAGATAAACTGAGATTGCTATATGGTATACCAAGACTCTCCCCCACAACATATAAACAATAAGTAATACATATTACTTATATAAACAATAAGTAATTCACTGTGTGAGTTACTTGTCACACACAAACAGATAATACCTTCATTTTTCTGTGACCATTTCCCTCAGTGTTCTTCTCAGCTCATTTCTCTTACTTGCCCTCAACGACAATGTCTTGGACAGACTGTTGTGATTGCTTTTTAACATGTTGGTGACAATATCTAAGCCCTTCCATGCATTTTTGTGTCTTTTTAAATCTTTGCAACATGTTTTGAATGATTTCTTGCAACCATTGTTGCTGTTCCCACATGTCCCTAAACTCCATTTTTGCCAAGATGGCCCAAGGGCCTGTGATTCTCTTGAATGTCCTGTTGCTGCGAGGTCTATGGTTCAGGGGCACGGCAATAGCCTCACCAGAGTGTAGGCCTCCAGTCTCCCCTTCTTGTCGCCATTTGCAGAATCTATAAAGGATTCACTTCCCATAGGCTTTGATTTGAGAAAAGCCTGGCACTTCCTATCACTTCTCTGCATTTCTGTTTATGTTTGTAGTACTATTTCACACAGTCTGAACAGCATAGTGGATTTCGGGTTCTCTTCAGATTGTGCAAATACTCTCTTTTCCTTGGTTTTAGCCTAGAATTTAGTATAGGAATGAAATGCAAATGATTATGATTCATATTGAATCATCACTAAATTGAGGCCTATGCTAAATAAGATTCCTGGAAAAAGAATAGGCTGGAAAGCCTCAGGAAGCCAGAGACCTCTAGAAAAACAAACAGAGTTTCAGCAGAGGGAAGAGAGGGGGAGTTCTAGGAAGTCTATGACAAGAAGTTAAGTGACAAAAATTTGGATGTGAAGCACAGCACAGAGGCCGGTTGGGCCTGTGGCAGAGGAGAAGGAGGTGGAGAGTGCATGGGTCATTTTGAGATACAGCATGGAGTGTGGAACTACTGACGAGCTTCAGAGAGGAGGATGAAGGGATAGCAATTTCTAGTCCATGAAGGAAAATATTTCATGGGATCCTGCTTGTCCTACCAGCTTCTTACAACCTGGGTGAAATAAACTTGGTGTTATAGTAGGGGGTCAAATCTTGCATCTTGTCTTCTATGTTCTCTGGGCACATGGTTGTCTTATCTCTTCATCTTCTATGTTCTCTTCTAGAGAGATGACAAACTCTGGTGGCAAAGTACTTAATTGGCGGTGGCGAGACAAGTTCATAGGGCCAGAGTCTATTTTCAGTCCTTTAAAGAAGGGCAAATGAAGTTACGATGTATGAAAATGCTCCATAATATTGAATCTTAGGAAATACAGGAAGTTCTGATTGTTAAGCAGTTATTATTTGCGCAACTCGTTCAGCAGTTAACCAGGAACCACCTGTGACATTTCTTCTGTTATTTTTCTGGAATTGGTATGAAGTCTATAAATTCACTCACCCATTTCTTGGGGCTCTGTTTCTCTGTTTCCAAGATGACAGCAGCTGACAGGTAGATTAACCCCTGCTCAGCTGTTAGTTGCTAACAAAAGAGGCAATACCCAGGAATGAAAAGTACTTTAAACCAAGTAATTTTAGGCTTCTTCTTTTTTTTTTTTTTTTTTAGGTTTTTTGAGACAGGGTCTCACTTTGTAGTTCAGGCTGTCCCTGAGCTCAGCCTCAAACTCACATCACAGCAATCTTCCTGCCTCGGCCTCCGGACTGCTGGTATTACAGGCGTGAGCCACCACACCCGGCACTGTGGTATGTGGTACTGATTGCTGCTGGGGTGAGTCTCCATGCCCAGTATGGTATGTGGTGACTGGGGATCGAACCTGGGTCCTTGCACTTGCAAAACAGGTGCTGGAACAATTGAGCTAAATCCCCGGCCAAGTTTTAGGCTTCTTTTTGCAATAAAAAGCCTTTCAGATCCAATGTCTGAACATAGATAATTTTGCTGTAATGTTAATTATATAAGCTTGTATATATGAGATGTACTGTATGCTTTAAAGATTTTTATTCTGATTAAGATTCTGAGGTCCCATCCTGTCATCACTCTGGTGCAAACTTAAATCTTTGTCTTATCAGAGTTGTTGCTTCTCAGCTAAAATATTTATTAATAGTTGTGCAAAAGTCTTGGGAGGGAGGTCCTAGCCAATAAGGACAGGTCAGCCAGTGATAGCACCAGTCACCAGTGGCCTTGTCCAAGTCTCCAGGCAAATTAAAATTCACTCTGTGCTTCCTCTAGACCATTTTGGGTTCCAGGAATTGGGCGGTAGGACCTGATTCCCCAAGGTGCATGGGAAGCCCATCTCTTCCCATCCCCCACACCTTGCCCTTTGAGGAAGTAGAACACTGATTTCAAACACTTGAGGCAGATCTTTGCCTCCTTAAAGACTGGGGTGAATCCACCATCACTTTGTCTACTTCCCCTCTCCCTCTTTGCCTCCTTCCTTCTCTCTCTGCTCTATTCAGCTTATCTCCTCAATGAGTGAAGCCTTCACCATGGGTCTTGTGTGCTGTGTCCCACAGTCACTTTGTCTATGGCCCTGGAAACACCTGTGATGTGAGAAAGCACAAGGCACTGCCTGAGGAAGTGGAAGTACTAAATGACCCAGCTCATGAAGCACAAATAACATTGCAACTAATTATTTCCAATTTACAGACTTGTGAGTGAATTTAACTTTTTAATCCTTTTAGTGCTTAACTCAATTACAAGCATGATATTATACAATATACAACCTAATAAAATTTGTATTAGCAATGTTACTCTTGTGACTATGCTATTTGAAGGAAAAATCATTTTGCCTGAAATCATTGATTCTCATTACTATTCGTGGCCCTTCTGAAGCCAGCATAGGTCACTGCCATAAATTGTGCAATGATGATTACTCAATCTGCTCACACTTTTTCTGTGCTGGCTGCTATGACTTCTTTTCATACAACCAGCTGGGATGCGACTGTGATGCAAATTGTACTAACGTCATTATTTACATAATAAAGATACTACACTCCTTTTTCATTGTTCTGGGCCAAATAGAGTAGTATTGATTAATTGGTATTGGTTCCATCACCAACACAAACAACAAGCTTAGAGAGACAAATTGTGGTCTAGAGTTTGGTTAGTAGAGCTATTATGATAGCCCCATATAAACTCATCATTTCAAATACTATTGAAATCTAAATAGAAAATTTTAAAAAAAATTGGGCTCAGTATGGAGACACATATTTAAATCCTAACACTCTTGGAGGCTGAAGCTGGAAGATTGCAACTTTGAGACTAGCCTTGGAAAATTTAGCAACTTAGTGAGGTCTGTTTCAAAGTAAATAAAAAAGAACTGGGAATGTAACTCAATACAAGAGCCCTGGGGTCACTTCCCAGAACATGCTTCAATTTCCTTTTTATGGTTCCTGAACGAGTGATTAAGACCTCAGGCACATCTCCATGGAAGTCCAGAGCCTGGGGAAGTCACATGCCTATGAGAGCTGAAGTCAGACATAATTTAAACTCTCCCTCAGTTTCCTCATCTGTAGCATTAATATACTAATAGGCCTTTTGCAATAGATTCCTAATGTTTCTCTAATGAAGTACTACAAGCTTGGGTAACTTAGAACAAAAGTTACTTATTTTACAAGGCTGGAGCATGTAAATGTAACATCACAGCCTTGGTGGGGCCACGTTTCCCTTACTGGGACTAGGAAAAGATCTCCGACAGCCTCTTACCTGGCCTCACCACTCAGACCTTCCTCCTCAGGCTGATAGGTACATTGCTTCAGTCCCTCCTTCACATGGCAGCACCCCAGGGTCTTCACACAGCCTTCCCTTGGTGTAGACCTCTACATTCCCTGGACTAGAGCTCACCTTAGTGAATTAATTTTAACTTGATGCACCTAAAAGGTGAAACCATTAAGAACACATATGGAGACACTGGGAATTAGTTGGGGACAGTTGGGGACAGAGGGTTCACTCAGGGAAATTCCTAATGGCTTTCTTTGATGTTCGGAGTACTTGAGATGATGGATCTAAACCTGGAGGCTCATTTTAAATGCCCGATAAAGAAGCCTCCGTGTTTCTGGGCAGGATGGCTCACGGCCCTTCCAGAGACACATTTCATGACCATGTTCATATTCAGCATACTGGCTGTGGTTTGGGATTTCTGGCTCTGCAACATGTCAGTGTGAGAACGGCCCTTCACTGCAGATCAAATTCCACTGAAACGTTTACGAACACTCAAGGCTAGGGCTGTCAGATCTCTTTATGTACTGTGCTAGTTTTCTCAAATCACTTTGCACCAGATTGTGCATCGTTGGATCACATGTGCTGCTTTTCCTCCATCCCTCAACAGTAGACTCACAAACACTAGCCCCTCAGTGTCTTCCAACTTTAGGTTGTGAGTTTCTTTTGTTTGAAAGAAGCAGACTATGTACATAGATAGTCTTTCCTTCTTTTTGTTGTTCAGTAGAATTTTGGGACTAGGTCTGATTTTCCAACCAACAGAGAAAATTAATGCCATGCTGGAGGCAGCCATAATGATGAATATCTCATAGAAAAGACTTCGATGGGAAATGTGTGTGATGTGTTATCCTGGACCCGGCCAAAGTGGTCCAGAGACTAAAAGATTCTGCATTGAAATACAGTGCTGTCATATTCCATGTAGATTAGATTCCTGACAAGATCTCTCAACAGTGCCTTTTACTTCCTTCACATAAAAGTTTTCTTTGTGAAGTCTCATGCAAGGAAAGAGGCCTGCTTGTCAGGTGAACTGAGAGTTTTTAAGTGATAGAGGGAAAGTAGGGGGGACCGACTTTATAAAGTGCCCTATCAGGTAGATACACATTTGACATGAGAACGCTGAGTTATCAAGTTTTCTCCAAGGGCAATCATATATCTTGGGAATCCAGAGCCAAATTATACTTGACATTTCATTTAAAGCCTGAGACATCTTGATGTTAAACCAGCGCCTAAGAGTGCTAAAGCATGAGACCGTTGAGTTTGATAGAGCAAATGGCTCTCTTCCTGCCTCACCTGCATGGGTAATGGACAAGTCCTCCTAGCCCTTCCTTATTTCACCCAGATGAAAATCACTAAGTTAGCTCTCTGCCAAAATGACATAGCTCAAAGTTATTTTCTCTCTGGCAATGCTAGCAGAGCACACCTAGATTTATTTGGGAGCTGCAGCATGACCAGTATTTTTTATGTAGCGGTTGAAAAAGCTACACTAACATAGGTCACACTGCAGTTGGAATAAATAGAGGAAGATTTGGGGAATGTGGAGTTGGGAGATACATGACCACGGCACACATCAATTTAGAGTCATTCAGGTGTGAGAGGTGGGACAGGGAGGCTGAGAAAACTGCCTTGCACTCAGGGTGATGGTGAGTCCTGTGTCCTTTTTTCTAAGTGGTGGCAACTTTATATTTGTTCATGTGGATTTGGGAAGGAGGAAAGGAAGGAGAAAATGGAACAAAAAGAAGGGGAAGAAATAATCTGCTGTAAGCCATGGGCAAGAGTAGGAGGAGTTGTGAGGGGGGCATTGTGCCCATCTGTTCCTACCAATGTCTGTGCTGAGCCTGGCAGGCAGTGCAGGATCCAGGGTGGCTGGGTAGGGAATGACTGGCTTAGTGAAAGGACAAATGAAAAACTAAGGGAAAAGTGACAGTGGAGCTGACAGCAAAGAACTCCAAAGAAATTAGAAACATTACAAGCCGTAAGTTTATATTTCATGTGAAAACTTCTCCAAAAGTGGACATCTTTTTCTCAAAGGTTCCCTTGGCCAACAATGGCCTAAGGATCCCTCTGTTATCTCTGGCATTGCCCTTCCAAGCCCCAGCGGGTCTGGTTTGCTTCATCATCATCTCATAAGAAAAATAAAAAACAAAACGCTTGTGCTGTTAAAACCGTAGGTTGCAGTAGAGTGTCTTGTTCAGTCCTGGAAATGTAAACCTGCATATTCTCACCCTCTAGAAGTCAGCACTTGGGAATCCATCTGCCTGTGTATCTATGTCAAGTGAGATCCTACTTTATGTACCATTTTACAATCTGCCCTTTTCCCTTCAAGAATAACGTCTACTTTTCCATTTTATTAAATTGTAAACTCAAAAATATTCTCACCAATGACATTCAGATGCCTTCATAGAGAGTTTCTCCACTGTCAGTTCAAGAGCTCTGTGAGCCAGGCTGCTCTCGGACCTATGTAGTGGCCTCTGGCAGTTGGTTTATATTATGCACAAGTCCCAACTGTCAGGGTTACAGGCATATTATGAGCTGGTTGATGCTATAAAAGTAGCTTGAGATTGTCCTGGTAGAGAGATTTAAAATATGGAAGTGGAAGACTTCTCTACCACTCTTTATTCATGAGACATTACCATCATTTTCCTACTAGGTGTGTGTGTGTGTGTGTGTGTGTGTGTGTGTGTGCGCGCGCACACGCGCGTGCACGTGCTGGGGATCAAACTCAGGACCTTGTGCTTGCCAGGCAGGCAAAATACTATTGAGCTAATTCCTAGCCCTTCCTACTTTTTTTTTGTCCTCATTCCCCCTCCCCTCCCTTTAGCTTCTCTCTCCTCTTTATTTATGAAAGCTTTGTTTCTATTTTCTTTATCCTCCTTCGCCTTCCTTCATTCCCCTAACTCGAACATTTTCTTCCTCTTCTGAAAGTCTATTACACATTTTGGTTCTGATTTATACTTTCAGTTTCTCACATCAGAGAAACAGTGCAATATTTAAACACGTGGATCTGATTTATTTCACTTAAGCGTAAGCCTCAAGGTGCATCCATTTAGCTAGAAATCTCTGCAGCTTATTCTTCTTTAGATAGTGTAGTACTGCACTGTGTAATAAAACCAGATTTTTATCCATTCATTAGTCATTTATATTCTAAGTATACTCTCCATTGTTATGGAGTATCTAGGAAATATTTTTCCCTACTGTGGTTGTCTCTTTCCTCTCTTGATGGTATCTTTTGCTGTGCAAATGCTTTTTCATAAGATGATATCCCAGATGTGGTAGTTACCATACCTCTGTATGATCAGAGTTTTGTTCATAAAGTATGAATTTATTTTTAATATCTCACAATGGATTTAGTTGATTTTTCATTAAATTCATTGTATTTTATTCCACTAAACTCATTATTTATTTTCCTTAACACTTTGTTCATGGTAAACCCTTCACATTGGTCCCTGGGTCTTGAGTCTTAGGAGAGCACTTGTTTTCTAGCAGAAGTTGTCTCAAGTTCAATATGCTCCTCTGCTCCACCCAGACATGAAACCAAGTATTCCTCTAAGGACAGTTGGTCCCTTTTCATGAGTTATTGCGATAAGGCCTCACCTATGTAAAGATGTTCATTGCCATTTCTCATATCTTTCAGAGCTTTAAATACATATTCAAGAAGTCATGAAGTAATATTTATAATTTAAAATATTGACATTATAATGCATTACATTATCCTTATATTTTATATCTATAGTCCAATTTTTGTACTGAAAGTTTTGATTCTTAACATCATTAAAATGACTATTTCTTTAACATTCATTATTCAAAATAGATTTACAGTGTTACAGATTTTGCAACAAATAAAATAATACTGAGGGCAATTCAATTTCTGGAGTGGTTCTTTTTGGCTTAGAATACTATATGTATTACATATTGAAAATCAAAATCCTGGCTTTCAAATCATTTGAATGAAATCTTTTCATTTAATAATGATGTAAAATTATGTTCTTTTCTTTCAATTTTATGATTTAATTTTCTTGAAAATTAAAATATGTACATTATTCCAAAAATTATAAAATATATTCCCATAAAAATCTTGTTTTCATCATTTCTCCTTGACATACTTCATTTAATCATTTAATAGTCTTATCTATCAATCTAATATTTCTTTTCCCCATATGACATGTTTCATTATCTTACTTTTTGCTCTTCTGTAGTATTTATGGTGACCTTTCTACATCCACACATGAATATTGACCTCATCGGTGTCTAACCTCTGCAGTGGATTCTGTCTAGAGATATACAGTAGCTACTCAACCTGTTGTTTATTGCTGGATTCTTCAGTGTTTCCTTTATACAAGTGCCACCATGTATAAACCCTGTTTTAAACCTGTGCATGTGTGTGCATAGGATTGGGTCCTAAGAGAGAAATTGCAAGGTGAAAAAGTAAATTCATTTACCAACTTGTTAGGTATTGTCAAATTCTGTACTAATTTTTAAAAAATGGTACCTACCATGCTGCTTCTCATCAGTAATGAAGAACCAAACACAACGTTGTGTATATTCAATACTTCAGCTATAATGCATCTGGCAAAACTTTAGGCTACAGGTGGTATCTTCCATTTGCATTTCTTTGTAGGTGCGTGATATTTAAAGTCTTTTCATAGGGAAACTTTTGTTGTGGTTGCTTGTCTAGTCCTACTGAACTGTTAACTTTTTCTTCTAGATTCTCAGGGATTCCATATAATTATCCTAGCACTTTGTCTATAATGTAGTGCATTTTTTCCTGCTTGTCATATTTTGACTTTGCCAATGACGCTTTTTACCATCCAGAAGCTTTATTTTTGTGCATTCACGTTTGTTATTCTTTCCCCATATGGTGTCTGGGTTTTGAGTGATAGGCTTTCTCTGCTCTATGGTTTTCAAGGAATTTGGTATTGTTTCCTGTTTTATTTTTTAAAACATATCTTACTTTTATTTGCATTAAGATATTTGATTTGTTTAGCTTTTATCTTCTATCAGGTTTTTAAAGTCCTTGATCTTCGGCTCTCTTGCCACCGTGGCCATTGCTGCCTCATTCTGTCACATCTGAGCTTCTCTGTGCCCTGCACTCATGGCCTTTCTCCCCTAACAGACTCTCCCTTACCTTTCAGAATTCTCTTTTTGCTCTGTGTCCCTGAGTGAATTATCTCTCTGTTGATGATACCACTGAGTGTTACAGGCCATGTGTGTCTCTCTTCCTTCTGAAGTTTCAGTAACATTACTGCTGGTATTACTGGCTTTGTGGGAGATTTACTGCTTTGTATTTTTTCGTTGGTCCCTAAGTGAGATACCTAACAAATGGTAAGCCTTTTGAAATCACAGGTCATATTTGATTTTTCTAGTGCTCCTCTCTGCTCCTGAAATACCACCTGCCTATGTCTCATATCCCAAGACCTCTGTCCATCTGTAACATCTCTATAAAATAAACAAACAAATAAACAAATAACATTCTCTCTTAATTCTTTCTTGTCTACTGAGAAATTAGCTGTCACTACTATATTGTCTAGAGAAAAATCTCATTTAAAAAGATTTAGAGTAGTTTTTCAGAGTGAACAGAAAAGGATATAAATATAGCATATGAAAATTGTAATCAAGGGTAAAGTTTCAGGGTAACATGGCCAAAGATTGCATAGGGGCCATCAGTGCCCAGAAAATCATCAAACCAAGACTTGTCCTCTCAGACAGAGAAGGACAGCCCTACAGATTTCCTGCTGGAAGAAAGATGTGGCAACTTACTTCTCAGTATCAGTAACTCCAGAAAAGAGGTTTTGTTACTCAGTTTTTCATTCTCTGAGATGGAGTAGAGCCTATCCTTGCCTAGCGTCTCATAAAACAGCCCTTCATTTGTTGTGATTAAAACGTTGGCTTTCTCACTGGGAAATGAGGGAGAGTAAAAGCAGAAGTGAGTTAGGAAAGCAAAGGCTCATTTATTATTTCTGAGATGTCACTACAGTGCCAGAGGCATAGCTGGGAAAGGCCGGGATTTCTCAGCTGAAGTCAGATAGTTGGCTTCTTTCTTACAGGGGATAAAACTTTCTTCAACAATGGACCTCCTTACTTAGTGCAACCACGTGTGAGTCCAGGGTGTGTGAGGTCCAGCAAACAAGAAGGCTGGTCTGTATTAATGCCACAGAGAAGAAATTTAAGGACTAGAGAAGGGCTGAGTTCATCTGTGTCTTCTTTTTGATGGACAGGAACTTTCTGATCTTACTGAAGTTATTACTTACAATTATCTAACATTTTGTGCTTCATTGGTAAAAATTGGCTGGTTCATAGTACAAAAAAGTAGGCAGTACAGAGCCATGTTCACTCATAACTTGCTTCATTTACTTATTCAGTGTACCGCAGTAAGTTGGTTCATGAATTTAATTTCACAATTTTGGAAAAGATGGCCGAATCTGTGTTCGTGTGGGAAAGATGGCTCCGCGAAGTTTGGCAAGTGATGCAGAGTTTGCTAACAAAACCAAAATTCTCTCAAATGCTTCTGCATGTGAGTCAAATTGTTCACAAACAAAAGCATTTCAGAACAAAGGAACTTCTGTATAGTTTTTCACAATATTTTATTTTTTAAGCAATTCAGCCTGATCTTAAATATGCAAAATAAAATAAGAAATTGTATTCCTAGAATCTTTTGTATAAAGCTATTATCTCCCAGTTTTTAAATCACACCAACATCAAAGCACTTTTCAGCATATATCCTCATTAATAACATTTTACTATTGGAATATTAATATTATACAATTTAAACAGAAAAGTATAAAAATATAAACCAGACTGAGGATGTAGCTCAGTGGTGCTGCACCTGCCTGGCAAGCACAAAGCCCTGAGTTTGATCCCCAGTACAGGGAAAAGAAAAAAAAAAAATATATATATATATATATATATTTGAAAATATAGATCAAAATTCTAATGTCATCTTCTCTTTTAATGGTTTTGTGAAAGTTGTTGAATATAAGACAGATGTGATATGTGTTCTTAAAACACATTGCACAGAGCTGGGGAATAGCTCAGTGGTAAACAGAATGCTCAGCCTATGTAAATCCCTAGGATCAATTTCTAACAAAAAAAATAAAAATAAAAAGAAAGAAAAAGAAAATTTTGGATGTCCAAGCCTAATTTGGACCAATTAGCTCTAGTCAGGAGTTACTTTATCTACTTTTTCCCATGTAGGAAAAAAGAAATGTTGACTGTAATGTTAACATAGGGGCATCTTGTTTGCTTAAATCAAAACTAAAATAATTTCTTTCAAAAAAAGATTTAAGGAAATTAAAAAAAAAGTGTATGTGTGTGTGTTTCTTTTGAGGGGGATACATGCTCTGTATACCACCTCATTAATGGAACTGAGACTGATTTCTTGATCCACCGTAAAGAACTGGTGATGATCTAAGTGGTGTGTTCACCGGGCCAGTTTGTGTCATCTGGACATTCCATAGGACTACACTCTTTTCTCTAAGAGTTCATGCCAATGGAACTTGTTTTCTATTATGAAGACAGTCTCTGTTGAAACACTTACTCAGAATAAAACTTTGAGCACTGAACTTCTGTTATTTGTTTTGGTAGAAGACTTTCTGCTTTTCTGTGGCCTCCAGCTGTATGAAACTACCACTTTTTGTAATCGGGGTATTCTTGGTCAAGTAGATTCTCCATTAGTTGGGATGTCTGAGGATTGAGGTGCTACAAGCAACTTTATTTCACGGACTTCCTGCCCTCTTGAAGATCTGGTTGAGAATGAGTCTCCTTATGGTGCAAAGCACAAATACCATGACATTTCCTGCAGACGGTATTAAATATCTCCATGGCAACAGCAGATTAGGACCCTGCATTAGTCATTCATGTCAATATTTTGTAAGTTACAATAAGATAATAATATTAGTGCCAAATATGAAAAAATTTGAATGCAGATTTATCACCCAAGTTCCAAGGGAAATCTAATCAAAGTGTTTTCAAATGTTCCACAGAAGACCTATTTTAGGAGATATGAAATGATGATTTCTTATTTCCAAAGGTATTTGTAAACTGATGAGTTCTGTTAAAATGCTTGGAAATCATTTACAAATATTGTTTAAATATCTATCAATCTATCTCCTAGCAATTTACTTTGTAATGTTAAGTTACTTACCAAAACTTACCTCATAGAATATTTACAAGGAAACTTCATCCATAGGTGAGATATTCATATTCTAAATGTTACAGTCCCAATTACTAAATCCTTAATAAAATGTAAAATTTGCTACGGTGTTAAGCTGAGAAACAAGCAGCCATGCCTTGTGGTGAGAGGTTTCTGGAGGCTGAGAAGGCCTCTGTCAGAGCCTCAGTCAGTCCTCTGTGCTCTCTTTATGGGCTGCTTAGCTCCTTCTGTGTGATTGCCCATTTGGATTATTAATATAATAGCACACACATCCCCTTATTTTTATTGGGCCTCTTTTCCAAAGAGGGCAGACATCATGATGAAGAAAAATACTTTTATTTCCCCAGTCACCTTAGGAAGAAAGCAACTGCTCCCTTTGTCTCTGTAGTGGAAAGCCTGAGTTGTCTCCATGTCACCCAACTGTGTTGGGAATAAAGGTGATGGAAATTATGCCATCACATTAAAGTGAAGATCAAATGGCATGATGTTAATGATCGGATTAATAAAAATGAGTTTGGAAAGTTGAAATTTTCATAAAGCACATTCATTCCATACGACATCAAACAGTAGAGAATCAGTGTCTTCATTAAGGTGACCGCAACTTGTTATTTGCAGCAGAATCTAAGAATACTTCTCAGTTCCTAAGTCACTACTGTATGATGCATATATATATCTCCTGAGCTCTCTGCACCGGAACTTCTCCTTATAGCCCATTACTATTTGCGGCATATGTTTGTGTGATGATTTTTTGAATGTTTCTACTCTTCTAAGCTACCTGAATGCAAAGCCCATTTTTGTATGAGGACTGTTATATATGGTAGTGGACAAAAGGAAGAAAGGAAGGGAAGGAAGAAGGGAGAGAGAGAAGGAAGCAGAAATGGAGGTGAAAGGCCTAAGCGACTCCATGTTGTAGCCTAGACTCCATTTTGTTATTTTGTTCTCTTTCTCTCTTTGTTCCCGTAAAAACCACAGTGATCATTGCCCTTCCCTTGTTTTCTTAGTAAACACCATTTCCTGAGTCCTAGTACACTTTGCCCCCAACATTGTTCCATTTCCTGCATTCCGATATAACCCACTAACTAACAAAGGGAGGTTTTGAAACTATAAATCACATGAAAAGACTAAGGTGGGAGGGAAGGGAGGGAAAGGGAACCTGTGTAATTTTTCCAAACACTATAAAAGAGACAAATCTGCCCTGTTTCGAAGTCTCTGACTTAGTTCAGAAACCCACAGCATGCTGTGCTAATAAAGTGCCTTTGTACCTTGCATACGAATTTGGACTTATTTCGGGGTGGAGATTTCTGGACCCAATAGAGGCAAGCAATACAAAATACAGTACAATGCAGTCATAGAACTTGACTTCTTAGTTTGGGCTCTTGAGATGTTGTGGAGAGGTGGGTATATTTTTAGCTATTTGGAGCTTTTAGATCGTGCGATGTGGTTATGGAGACTGCTTCCATTTGCCTGCCTTGCTGCCCATTTACTTTAGTCATTTATAGCATCTGTTTTTTCAGACTCCAAGTTGTCTTTACTAGGTAGACACATTTTATGGGAATCTTAATATAGAATGAGGGAATAGGATTTGTTACCCCGTAGCTATCTACTGGCCACTCTTAGTTGAACTTGTACTTTTCAGTTTTTGTGACATATGACTCCAGCTTACATCTCTGAACTGATGCTGTGTGTTGTACTTGACAAGGTGTTTTTGAATCAGTATGTAGAGATATTTGATCATTTTTGGACTTTTTTTTCAAAGTATGTGCTGTGGCTCTAGTTACTTGAAAGCCACGCAGAAGTGAAATAGCTGGAAAAATGGGTGTGGCCCCAACCTACCAGTGCTGTCCTTTGGTCTCACTTCATTGTGACTTCCTACAGCACCGAGAGTGCTTGTCTTCACTGCAAATGTGAGCTAGAGAGTAAACAGGGCTGATCTGGTTTGCAGATATCAAAACCTTATGACAAAGAGGTATCCTTCATTAAAACATCTGACTTTTGCACTGATGTGGTCCACACTGTATGGATATGAGATTTGGAAAGAACCAAAATGTTCTGATTTTTCACTGTGGATCTGATTATTTTCTCACCAGTGATAACTAGTGCTTTATTTGGCATTGTGCTTGCTTGGGAAAGACAGTAGGACCAGATCTGCCAAGAGTTTAATTGCTATTTCATGTTAAAAGAATTAACACTGAAAATGAAGACAGGACCACAACCAGGATGTTCAAATTTTTATGATTTCTTAATTTCAGATTTATCAGTAACTAGAGTGCTTATCATTTCATTTTGGCCAAATGTAAACTGAAGACCAGAGAGTTAAGTGACTTGCTGAAGGCCACACAGCTGGTGACAGAGATGTTACTCCTATTTTGTGCTTCGGTCATGTAGTCCGCAGACCCTTCAAAATGTATCAAATTCAGATTTCTGTTGATGTCTGAGGGGAAAGCAGATTTTGCTTTACAATGAGTGTGCTGCTGTGAGATAACTGAAGACAGCATGGTAGGCACTGGGAAGAATTTGCGACCAATCAGATCCATGTGAGGGTCTCTCTGAAAGGGGTGTTGGCCAATCACCTACTCCTTTTCTGCCCTGGGAGGAGGTGACAGTGGATTTTTGTTGTTGTGGCTCTTTTAACAGCTGTTATGGGTTGATATTTTGAACAAATGCACTTTTCTCCCTTTCAATGCTGTATTTCTGTAAAGTCAGACTAGGCACTGAATTAGCAATATCTAGAGTCAGAGTCTTCTCTCTTTCTACCTAGAGGTAGATCCTGGCCCGTGCTGTTTTACATCTTACAGACTATGTAGTTCATCCATCTTAATTATATGGGCATTTGAAAAGATTCCAATACTGTCTCCTCAAGGGCCTCTGGAATACGTACCACACCCCCTTGATTAGGGGCAATTAGGGGTGATTAGAGAAATACTTGATATCAAACTGTTTTCACATTTCCTTCTGTATTGATTGTCTGAAAGGTGATTATTGTGGCTGCTCAACCAGCTGTTCTCATTAGGGCCCCATTGATCGACGACTCAGTGAGGTTCCAAATGCCAGGCTCGATGCTCTGCTTTAGGTTCACAGTGTAAGAACCCCAGATAAAGAAAAGAAAAATTAGGGCCGACATCTTATTGTCCAAGCTCTGGTTAAATTATGCCACCTTCTTACTGCTTTCCCTAGATCTTTCCTTAAAGAAACAACATTAATTGGTCTTTGTAGTCTGCAATCTTGGAAGTGATACTCTTGATCTATTGAAGGCTGCATTATTAAAATCATCTGGTGTGTCTGCCTTTAATAAGGTCAAAGAAGGAATCTATGAAAGCTGATTCATCACAAAGGCCCCCGGGATGCACATCGTTTAGAAACCCTATTTTATTTTCCTACTGCAAAACAGAACCAGGTTACAACCTCCTTTGCTTATCACAAAGGCAAAGCCCAGAGAATCCACCCTTAATTTGAACAAAAGCCTAATCAGCCTATCTGGATTTCCTAGAGGAAGGGTCCTCAGGACCAGGTTGCATTTGTGGGAGGGAGTGGGGAGGAAGAGTTTACCTCAAAGTAAATGAGAACTCCTCTTGGGAGGTGTTTGTCTGAATAGATTTCCTTCTGAGATCTCAACCTTCATGTCTTTAATGGTTATTAATGCAACTGTATCAGCAACGCTCTTCTTCTGCCACGATAAAATCTCCCCAAAGAGGATTGCTATCATGTGCAGTCAGCAGGATTTAGGAAGACGCGATTGGAGGGAAGAGCACTGATTTCCTCCTTTTTGTAGAGGACAGTGGTGGGGACGCTGATGTGGCTCACATCACAAAATTTGCAAGTGACTTGAATATTGTACAGGATGTTCTTCATACTATCCGCAAAATAGACAGGCTTCAAAAATCAATCTATTTTCCTTCATCTGAGCTTTCAGAAAGAAGAACTAATTACCTATTTCCACTAAAAACACATGATAGCTGTGGAATTTGAATAGGGCACAAGCAGTGTAAGAGAAAAGCACTGGTGGTCGGTGCCATACCGTCTCAATTGTAAGTATCTGGCAAATATTTGCTGACTTGTAAACACGTTGTTAAGATAAAAACCTAATATTCCCCATGAGTCCATTTCAATGTAGTTCTCATTTACAGCAAGTAATTAGGGCTGGATCCTTAATATAATGTACTTATTAAGTCAGTGTAACTATATGATTGTGGACTGTAAGCACTGGAATCTATCCAAGCTTTCCTTTGTGTTCACTGCAGGTATCAATTCTGAAGTCATAAACCAACTTCCACCTTTGGGTTTATGTCATTTCTTTTTACACTTACAAAATTGCAATGACATTTCTAAGAAAATGTTTTTACTCTCGGCAAGTAATACCAGGTGTGTGAATAAAATGAGTGTCAAAACAGTGTCTTCTTCAAATCCTTGAAAATATTAGGTCCCTATTGGCTTGGAAAGCTGTGGAAAGTGTTCCCTACTAGGTCATTTTGGGGAACTTTTTATTTAAAATGATAAAACATATATTTGGGCCATCTCTAGAGGACTGTAAACCCTTTCCTTGGGGTTAGAGGTACAAAGGTGACTAAACAATTATTTTTAAGTCAAGTGAAATGATTAGTAAAGTGTTATGGAACATGAGAAGGAGAAGGAGCAATTCCTTGGAACAGATGTATTGCTCTCAATACTGGCAGTCACGCAGTGGGCATTCTACAACACTCATGTGTTAAGGGACAAAGTCCTAAAAACCATAGTTTTCTGTTCTAAAAATTTGGTCAGACTAAGATGAGTGGCTGGAAAAAATTTGCAAAATATTTTGACTTGTACTAGATGTCCCCCCAAAGCCTCATGCACTTGTAGACAGGGCTTCTCAGGGGTGGATGGATCTGGGCTGGGTGAATGTGGATTAAAGCTGTGTGACAACTACAACAGCCCACTGATTGGCTCAGCATAGTTTAGCATACTAGATATTGGGAAGCTCTATCCCGGATGTGAGTGGCATGAATCAGTAAGCTTGTATCCTGAATGAAATACAAAGGGAACATCGGAAGGCAGGCTTGCTACTCTCTACCTGCCATGCTGTGGACTCTCTCCTCTCAGCGCTCCTCTGCCTTTGAGCTAGGACTGAAACCACTGCAAGCTGAATAAAACCCTTCTTCCTTTAACTCTGCATATTAGGCATTTTGGGTCAGCAATACAAAAAGTAACAAAGACATAAAGTAACCCTAAGCAAGATCCTCTAGTACTTGACATGCCCTAGTGGGAATACTGGCGACTCTCTTTATAGCCAGCAGAGACATGAAGATGACATCATCTTGACAAGACATCAAGATGACATCAAGACATCAAGAGAACAAGCTGAACTTTGCCTTAAAATAAAAATTGTGGCTATCGACAGATCCAAAGGCAAAATCAGGAATGGAGGCCACAACATGCCCCAGCTCTAATACATCCCAAGATCTGCCCTTAGGCATTGCATTATTTCAGGAACTATCTTAATATTATCAATTATTTCCTCATTTGGAAGTTCACAGTATTTTCTTTCTCAGAGTCAAATTTGCTGGGAAACATCTCTTTTGTAAGGCTTTGGACAGGTCAGTGATCTTCACTTGGAATAAAATATCCTGCACATTTTCTTCATTTGTTTCTGATTTACATAATAAAGAGTACCAGGCATGACTTCCTGATGCTGACCTGGATTTCACATTACAGCTACCCTAAATTGTGTTATCATGTTGTACCAGTGGTTCAGTCTTCAACCTTGCTCCTTTGTAACTTAATATGATTTATTTCTGACTTGGCTTTTCTTTATTGAATGCTGACTTTTTCTAAGAGGTTCTTGTGGGAAATTTACTGCACACATAGAGAATTTAAGAAAAACAACTCATACATTTTGGCCTCAGGGCAAAAGCATGAATATTGACCCTGGGGACGTGGATTTAGGGAGAGATGGCACCACAAGTAACCAATCAGATTAACTCATTGTCTGTCTCTTGTACATTCCTACTATTGTGGAGTGACAAATTTTAGTACAGAAAGCAAAATGAGGAAGCAACTGCCATTCACTAGCAACCAGCTCCTTAACTTTCAAAGATCACAAATTTGTTTAAAACTGACTCATTTTTTTCTTTTATTTGGAATCAAGTTTTAAAGTATGTTCTGGCTCTGATACCACCCAAAAAGGAAATATTTCTTGCTATCTACTTCTGAATTTGAATGAGTTCAAAGTAAATGACTCAGAGATAGATTAAATGTCCCTTGAAATACACCCAAGCTTAATAATTAGGAGAACAGTGCTAGAATAAACACATTAAGAATGTTATCGAGCATATACAAGCTTAGATGGTCCATATTTTCAAATAGTAGTGAATCTCTAGTACATTCTTGGAAGCTAAGCAAATTACACTATAAATAAAAATGCCAGTGGAGGTATTTGTTTTATCATTCAGTTAAATAGAATAAATTCTTCCATCTCTATGAGGCTCAGGTCAAACTAATGAACAGAAAAGCTTAACAAAGAAGAACAATTGAGAGTATGCCATCACTCTCCTTAGTATCATTTGGGATTTAATACCTTTTTGATAGTAATATCAAACTAATTTTTCCCTAAAGCAGCAGCTTAATTTGCTCATGTCTGTGGTCTCCCCTTTTTCAACCAACAACATGTGCATGTGTCTAAGAAGTGTCCACTTCTTTCCATTTCTCCATTGTTCCTAGTAAATGAACAGAGTGTTGATGGTAATGAAAGAGTAGGAAGCACTGGGAGGTGTGCCTGTGTGAGTTAAAATCTTAGCTCTGTCTCTCACTTGCTCTAATTTTGAGCAAAGTACTTAGCATCTCTGGGGCTCAGTTTTTACATTTACATCTCAAGGCTCTGGATGGTACGAGGTAGCAGATGAAGGTGCTGGGCCAGTGCTGGAAGTCGACTGTTCAGCAGGGAGCCTTCTTGGCACAAAGACTCAGACATCCCTTCGGTCTCATCCTTTACCTCTTGCTGGTGCGTCCCATGGAGTCTGCTTGTTATTGTGTTTTCCACTTTGCAGATACTCTGGGTGTTGCCCCAGATCTGTACTTATTCTGTATCAATCATCCACTTATGAGCCGTCTAGTGATAATGCAATCTTGTGGAGATCTCTGAAGGAGAAATATATGAGAAAGACAGAAACAGACTCACAGAGAAGAGGGAGAGCTGAGGGGGGATGTCCATGAATGGACTGTGGAGGGGCTTTGGAGAGAAGGACATATGTCAAGAGGAGGGTTAAACCAAGCTCCTTTAATGTACAAAGTTGCCTTGAGGGGTCTACTCTACAGCAAACACAGGGGTTTTTTTTCATTAAGATATAGTGACAGTAATCACCAGTACCTTCCAATGGGAGCAGAGTTCTTTATTGTGACAAGTGTGTTACAATTATTTAGAAAATAAAAGTCCTTTGCAAGAACCAGCCTTCTCAGAATGAGGTTCAGGTTTTGAGAAAAGCCCAGCACTGGCATGTTTCTTATCAATTTTGAAGGTTATAGTAAATCCCTCCTTCTATTAATTTATAAATCCTTTAGCCACATGCCACTGGGAGGGTCACATGGTTCCCTTCTTCCCTCTAACCCCAGGAAAGATCATCTATGGTGAATCTTTGCAGCTATCTGAATGTGAAATCAGGCAGGGTTATCTTAGTCTCCAATTAGAAGGTGAGCTGGTACCTACAGCTTTTCCATCTTTCATCCAGCTAAATGCTGGCATTTAGTAAATTAAAAAATCACAAATTAGCAAAGTTGACTGACTCAACAAGATCCATCCTGGAGTCTTTGGTTGAAGTGTGGAGGTTAAAATATAGTTTGAAAGGGGATTCTGGGTGAACTCTATTTGTTACAGCAATGGAAGAACAGCATGAAAGATGGGGGATGTTTCCCTGGGGAAAAATGTCAAGTTCCCATGGAGCATGAGAATATTTTACAAGATGATTATTGAATTTTGAGTATAGCTCTGAGTAGATTATGTATATATATATATATATATATATATATATACATATATATATATATATTTTTTTTTTTTTCAGAGAAAAGGTGCTGCTGGAAACAATTGTTTTCAAAATATTTCAGTTCAGACATCAGTTGGCAAGTTTTCATAGGTGTCCATAAATCTTCCAGGAATTAAGTACAGTGATATAGGTTAAGCTGAAAAGTACACAGAAATGTATGTGTGGAACAGTTGGCAAACAGTAAAATGCTAACCAGTGTAATGTAAATTACAGACTCCAGAAAAAGAAAGGACAGTGACATTTAAAGAAATTGCAGAGATGCTGCACTGAGAAGCTTAAGTCTTATGCTGGGCCATTAAAGAATAAAGAGAATGAATTTGCTTTTTTATGGGTATAGAAGAGGAGTTTGGAATGGGATTTGCATGGGTAATGACTGGAATATGGGAGGTAAAGTGAATTTAGTATGTCCTGCCTCAGCTGCATAAAAATGGTGGGTCTTGGCAGTGGAGGATGGGGTGTGGGCACTGAAGACTAGCCAAGGGATTGGAGCTGATATTTCAGATCAAAGAAATGTACTGAGGTTTCTAAAACATTACATGAAAGGACAATATTGTGGTTTTTGAGTATATACTTGGTCACCAGGTTAAGATTGGGATAATGGTCTGGAGTGGTAGGTTAGTGTAGTTGAGCCATGACTGCATGGGACTGGTAGGAAAGTGGAAGGAAAAGATATTTTGACAGTAAAAAATATAAGTAAATGAAAGCCAGTTGTTCTGTATGTGAAACCAAAAGAACATTGAGTGAGTTGGTTATACCCTTTTTCTGCATAGGAGTAACAGGCTGTGCCTCTGGACACGATGCACCTTTTCTACTAGGTGTTGCCTCTGGTTAAAATGGCTCCCTTTTAGCCAAACTGCTCCTCCTTTGTGGAAAGTGTAACAGCAAGAGGTGTGTGGACCTTCTCCCTGTCCATGTGGCTCACGCGCTAGCTGGTTGGTCACTTGGATATCCTGATACAGCTGGAGGTAGCTAGTTTCTTGCTAGAGCTTAACTGGCCTGCCAGGGAGACGAGGAGTGGAGGTGTTAGAGCCTCTTCAAGGTTTTGGATTAATAATCTCCCATAATTTTTTTCCTTTACAAAGGACTCTAGAACTCCATGGCTGTTTGTACCTAGTTTAAAACAGGAATTTGGAATGCACACACCAAGAACATATCTGTGCTTCTATTATTATCATAGTCTGTGCATTGTATCACTCTGAAGGTTGGAAAGAAGTACAGATTTGTTTTTCCTTTACAATTTATTACATTTCAAAGCAGAAAGTTTATGCTCAAATACTACTTGCAGACATAGGGAAAGTGAGGGCCTCTGCACATATTTATGAATCAGATGTGTGGCAGCACTGTGTGTGGGGTGGAGTTGTTCTTGGTGCAGCCAAGATGCAGGGTGATGTTAGGGGATGTAGGAGGCAAAGCAGGCAGGGCAGATTGGACTAGGGTGCAGGATCAGGACCTGGATGAAGCTGAGTAGCAGACAAGCCATGCCGGGAAGTCCAGGGAGATGCTGAGGCAAAAGGGAGAGAGCTGCTCTGCTAAGGCTATCTGCCCAGAGCTGCCTTTCAAAGTCTCCGAGTACTTTCTGAAGGCTCCAGCTGGGGAAGAGAAGGGAGTGGGCAGCAGTGACTCCACTGAAGCCAGGATTGGGTCCTGGCCATTGCAGCATTTTCTGAGCTGGTGGTAGAGGTTCTTTTTTCTCTATGTGGCCCAGGGTTTCCAAGAATGTCAGATCGAACTGAATTTCTGAATCTTCAAGGCTGTCACTATCTGATTTGGTCTCTGAAGCTGGGCTGAAGGCCCAGAATGGGGGCATGTAATTTGGATTCTGATGTTCCTCAGCAGTTATTTTCACACTTGCAAAAATGATGTATTTTCTCAGGCTGGTATGTGGCTGCATCTAGCAGCCTTGAGCTAAATGAAAGCATTCTCCTGGTCTCCAGGGAAATGGATGCTGACAGATGGCCTTCCAGGATTTAGAATTTCCTAGGTTTGTTACTGGAGCCCAGCTAAAGGGAAAAATCCATCTTGGATACAATAGGTCATTTTTCTCTTTGTCTTTTTCTCACCCTAATTCCTTACAGAGGAGAAGAAGAGAATTGTAAAGGACAAAATTTTATACCTGCCATTCCAAATTTTAAGCCCAATGTGAGGTGAAATAATATTTGATAACAAGTCGGAGGTGTGGATGTGTCCTCTTAGCTTGTGGAAAATGCTGTAATGTTCCGAGTATACTCTGAATGAGAGATTCTCAGAATATGTGAAGGGTATTAATATGGATATTAATGCACATGTGTTGCATGTGAAGTGTGATGGGGCTCTTGGTCAGGGAGGGTGAGGCACAGAGTCACAATGCAGACCCTGGAGAAGGTTTCTAAAACTCTTCCAGTTTTAATGAGGCTTATATGTGTTTATATAACAAATAGAGGGCATGATGAGGGCTGGGAAGGGTCCATTGGTTTAACCTAGAGTCTTGCCTAATAAGGAAATTCTGTGAGCAGGGGGCTAATGTGAGCAGATCTAGGGGGGAAGTGAGGCCATGAATGGGAGACAAAGAAGGTTGGGGGTGTCAAGAAGGCCATTAACAAGGCTCAACACATGGGTGCAAGTGTGCTCAAGCCCCTAAGGATCTCCAAGTCTGTAGGGGTTCAAGCCTCAACCATTAGGCTCGGGAAATAGGCATGTAGGGCACTTGTCCTAGCCAAACCGGAACCTCTCCCTTACACATAATAAGCTTCTTGTGTAGGACAGAAGGTCCCAAGGGAGGCAGATTCAGAGCAGACTGAGCAGACTGGGAGGGTACTTTGGCACTGAAGGGCACAGAACAAGGGAACATACTTTCATTATCTAGCTTCATAAACAGCATCATCAGTGTGTGGTGATCAGTTTTGAGTATGCACTCCTAATCCTGTTACTATTAAAAAAAAAAAAACCTACTAGTATTGGCCAGGGATTTAGCTCAGTGGTTCCAGCGCCTGTCTTGCAAGCGAAAGGGCCCGGGTTCAATCCCCCGGTAACCACGTATAATATCGGGGGTGGAGATTCATGCCCAGCAGCAATCAGTACCACATACCACAATGTGGGACATGGTGGCTCATGCCTATAAACTCAGCACTCGGGAGGCAGAGGCAGGAGGATTGCTGTGATGTGAGTTTGAGGCTGAGCTCAGGGCCAGCCTGAACTACAAAGTGAGACTCTGTCTCAAAAACAAGAAACAAAAAACAAAACAAAACAAAACAAACAAACAAAAAACACTAGTGTTATTTTTAAATTAACTTTGCTGAATTGTGATTTATATACATAATAATTCATGAATTTAAAAAGTATAATTGCTTGAGTTTGACAAAGGGGCAGAGGTATGTAAGCTCCATCATGATCATGTGAGAATATTTTTTTTACCCCAAAATATTTCCTCTATCCTTTTCCAGTCAGTCGTCACCATACCCTGCATTGCAAATCAACCACTGATGTATATTCCATCACTATAGTCCAGTGTTTGTATTTCTGAACTCACCTTCTAAGAAATTACCACATTGTTTCTTCAAATATGACAATAAACTATTCTTGTTTTAGCTAAATCTTTATGACCTTGGAAGAAATCTCTTTCCTTATGGTAGTTGTGCAAATTCCCACTTTTTATTAAAAATTTTGTTGTTGTTGTTGTTTATTTGTTTTGTTTTTTGAGACAGGGTCTTGCTTCATAGTTCAGGCTGGTCCTGAGCTCAGCCTTGAATGCACAGCAATCCTCCTGCCTCTGCCTCCCGAGTGCTGGGATTACAGGTGTGAGCCACCACGCCCTGCACACTGGCGTGTGGTACTGATTGCTGGTGGGTGTGAGTCACCACACCCAGCATTGTTGTATGTGGATACTGGGATGGAACCCAGAGGCTGTGCTTGCAAAGCAGGCACCTGAACCACTGAAGTAAATCCCCAGGCCTCATACATAATGTTTTGAGAATATTATATTTTGCTCCTATACATCCTTCATCTAAATGCAACCCATTATTAACATTTACATTTGTTATTTCTATTATATAAAAAGATTTTAAAGTATTATCCTACAATTATACTAATTACCATCATCTTGCTGAACCATTTGGAAGTAGTTTTCAGAGCGCTTGCCTCTCCATCCCTTCAGCAATATTGCCTAGAAACATAGACTTTATAAAAATTATATAGTAGCACAGTACCTCAGTTCACGAATGCTTCTGTTTGCAAATGGCCTCACAAAGTATTTGGCAGAATTCTGTTTCTGTTTGTGAACTCTGTGTTGAGTGATAAACAGGACATGGCCGCCTTCTCCACAAAAACACGAACACATATATAGTCATTTTCCCACAAATTATAAAATAAATTAAGTTTGTAAACCAAGGGTACCACTGTCATTCTAAAAATCATGAAATTTAACATTGATACACTAGGTTTCTCTAATATATAGTTCACGTTCAAATGTCTCACAGTTTATAGGCCAATATTATAAATGAATTTCTTGAAAACCAAACTACTTGAAACTGAGAAGCTAGTATTTTTAAAGAATAATGTGTCCTGGAGTTGCTCTTTGGGGACAGAGTGGTACCGCTGATGGCATTTGAACTTAGTCTTGCAGGAACTAATATTTGTTTCATTGATCTAAAGTATTTGTGTGCTGATTAAAAATTATTTGCTCATTTTTCATGTTTGGGTTTGGGAGCCTTGCTGGTAATGAGTACGTCTGAGCAGCTGGAACACACCGTTTCGGCTCCTTTTCTCCAGTGACTTGTAACAGGCAGGACTATACTGAAGAAAACCCCTTTTACTGCCCAAATTCATATCAATCAAAGACCAAGGAAGGATCCTAATATCTTTTAAAAATGTTTTCATTTATCTTGGAGTTTGGTTGTCATAAAAAGTGTATGTTTAAAACGTCCATGGGGTGTAAATGGTCTCGTAAACTCTTGGAACCGAGTGACATGTGATAATGAAAAGTACCTTCACAAAGAGCAACAAAATAGATCTTTTTTTTTTATTGTAACCATCAAATAGTGTGCCCCAAGGTATTGATTGAATTATACATAAACCTGATATGGAGCCATAAAAAGGATGATAGCATACTGGCTCAAAACAAACCATGTACAGATTAGTCTGTGAAAATAGCTAATTCTATAACAGCCATAGTGCATGCTGGAAGGATCATAAAAGAAAAATATTTCTAGGTGAAAATGTCTCCTGCTTGTTTGTAAACTTTTAGGGTGATTGGTCAGGAATTTCACCAACTAAAAGTAGGAAATGTATACACATTGAAATGAGAAAGAGATGAATTTATTTAGAAGGTTTGGTGAATTAACTAAGGATTGGTGTGAATCACTGGAACACTGGGTGAACTGAGTCACTGTGGTTCTAGGTATGGAAGACTTCTTGAGAACTGTTGCCAACTACATAAAAAGGGAAAAGGAGGGGAAAAGTATACAGTGTATACTTACAAACTCAATTCACTTGCCAGGGATGCTTGTAACTCAGGTTGGTCAGTTGAAGGCTCAGGCTCCTTTACACAGTCTTCAGAATCTCTCTCCTTTATAAAAGCTGGTCCCAGTGTCTTTAGAGAGACATTGGCCTACTATTTCTCAGTTAACCCCACACTGAAAAGGATGTTGGCATGTTCCTTCCAGAACTCCTTAACAGTTAAATCTGTATCTGAGACTACGAGGAAGCACAAGGCCTGGAATTTGGGCTATAATTTGTTAGTAAGTTAAAAGTAAAATTCAAGTTTTAATTTAAGTTTTTGTAGTCAGGCCAGTTGTAGCTTGAGGGTCCACTCTATGCTGCTGTTTTTCTTGGAGAAGCTTTCCTATGGCTGGTTTTCCTGATAAGAATTCTGCTGTTCTCCTGGTCAGAGGAGCTTGGGTTCTTGCATCTCTGGGGATGGCTGCTGTTCTTTTCAGCGAAGTTCTGGTCTTCACCTGGATGTCACTTCCTGGATTTAGTGTGGATCCCTCAGGCTAGTGGCACAGATCAATTGGTGCAGACTTTCTGGCTTCCACCATTGGCCTTTGGGCCTTGCTGGTGCAGATCCTGGATACAGATACACATGAGACATTGCCTTAGGCTCTAGGTCTTTTGCTGGACTTGCAGGATACTGCTGTGGGATCCAGGCGTTGGCTGGATTCTTTGGGTCCCTAATATGTGGACAGATCTCTTGCCTTCCTCTGCCTTTGACTGTTTTATAACAGTCAAATTATCCTGTCAAATTGACAGGATATTATAAAATAATCCTGTGCCCTTTATTAAATCTATTCCCATGCAAACCTTGACTACAACAGAGGGCCAGACTGAGGACAGAGAATAGTGGCCTGGAGGTGTCATCACATTGGAATTAGTGATCAGAGAAGGTCTGATCTGGAAAAATCTGGTGAATGCTTTGTATAGAGAATTGTTCTGAACTGGGTTTCTAATTCTGTTCATTTTCTACTCTAAATGTTAAAAACTGTGTTTAAAAAATTAGTTATGTCTCTCAATTTTCAGTTGATTAGCTGAATGGAGAGGATAGATTGGGCAGAATATTTGGATTTGGAATTTTGTTTTCCCTGGGTTGTTTCCTCTCTGAGAAACAACCCTTTAAACATCATTGTCTTCATAGAGCATTCTAGAATGGGAAATGTACCTCTCTTCACATTTTTCTTCTGCTGAAGTTTTACTGTTTTATGTCCTTGTTTTCTCTTGTCCATGTCTTTGGCATCCTCTCCATTCTTGGAATTTTCTGCTCACTTTTGTTTGCTCAAACTCTACCCTCCTGTCAACTTCTACTTCAATCAGTGAGAACTCTGCCTTGATTGCCTCACTTGGGAACACTCTGGTCTTCTTTATTCTCTTGGAATACTTTTAGCTCTGCACCTCTTATGGCCTTTGCCACTTCCTACTCAGTGTGATGAGTGTGAATCATTCCATTCCATGTTCTTTTCTGTCCTGTGAAGACCTCAAGGATAAGAAGTGAACATGATTTTTGATGAACATTTTTTTAGTGCCCAACTTTGAAATTATTAATTGCCAATCCTAATTCACAAGCACAGTAGGTCACAGTATGCACATGCCTCTTAAATTAATTATTCTAGAATAAAATGCATTTTAAAATCACTACCCAAACATGTATTTTCACAATCTGCTTTGCAATCTTTAAAGGAAGTAGAATTTCTCCTTGAAAGCAGAACTGCACAGATATGGTTAATTTATGTTTGACAAAGATGAAAATGAGTTCACTGGAGTGTTTTTTAACAAATATTGCTGAAATAATTAGATAGCCATATGTAAAATCTCCCATTCTTTATCTTAACTATGTAGAAAAATTAGCTTGAAAAAGATTGTATTTCTAAATATAAGAGCTAGAGTTATAAAATATTAAAAAGAGAGTAGAGAAAGAAATCTTAATGACTTCAACTTTAACGAATAACTTTTAAATACTACATACAAAGCACAATCCATAAAAGGAAAACTTAATGAATTTGTCTCCATTAAAATTAAAAACGTTTGCTCTTCAAAAGACACTTATTAAAAGGAAAGGGAAAAAGCTTACTGTGGGAAAAATACGGCAAAATATACATCTTATAAAGGACTTGTATCTAGAACATGAAAAGCATTGGTAAGAAGAAGAAGAGCACTGTTTTTTGTAGTACTGGGGATTGTACTCAGGGCCTTCTCACTAAGCTACATTCTAAGACCTCTTCATCTTTTTTTATGATTTTGAGAAGGGTCTCACTGAATTGCTCATGCTGTCCTTAAATTTAAAATCCTCTTCTTTCTGCTTCCCAGAATGCTGTGATTGTAGGTATGAGCCACTGTGCCTTTACAAAACCCCCGATTTTCAAAAATAGGCCAAGTATTTTACAGATGCTTCAAAGGAGAAGATGTACAAATAACAAACACATGTAATGTGTGCTCAACATTATTAGACACTGGGGAAATGCAAATTAAAATCATCAAAGTATCAGTGCACATCCATTGTGTAGAATAAAATGAAGACAATATCAAGCATTGGCAAGAAAGTGAGACAAGTGGAATATTCAGACACTGCTGGTGGGAACATGAAATAGTATTACTACTTTGAAAAGCAGTGTCACCATTCATTAACCTCTAAAAATACATCTCTCATAAAATCCATATGGGAATCTGCGCCGGGTTTGGAGTTTGCTTGTCTCCAGGCCCACGCTGGAAGAGCGCCCAGGGACTGAGGTTAGCAGCGGGCGGCTCGGGAA
>PVIR01008689.1:0-55861 GCA_004026965.1 Petromus typicus
CTCCCTCTAAAGAGCAACACGTCCAGCAGGCATAGTCAGTGACCACAGCCACTGCGGGGAACTTGCGTGGTGCACGACACACCCCACCTCTTCTCTCCCACCCCCTCCACGGAGAAAAGCTTTGTTTCCCTGTTTTCTTCTATTTTCACTTTCTGGGTGTATTCTTTCCCTTCTCCCTCCCTCCTCCCTGGCTCCCCTTCCCATTCCTGTGGTTTATCTGCCTCACTGATTACAAATGATGTGGGACTTCCATTCACGACTGGCCATCGTGTTTTCGTGAAAAGCTGGTTCTGATATTTAGTCACCGTTCCAACACATCTGCTGAGAAAACTTTCCTTGGTCATGGACACGCCCTAGAGCCTTTGCCAGGGGAAGTGACTGCATAAGTATGGGCTCTTCTTGCTCCATTCCTCTCTCTGTGTATCCAAGGGACTGTATCCACTCCCGGAGTGACAGTGGCCTTACAAGTCTTTATACCCAGCAGTGAGAACGCACTTTCTAGTCCCCTTTGAGACTGTATGGGCTCTTCAAAGCCCCTTGCTTTTCCAAGTAGGTTTCAGAACAATCTTGTAATTTCTGTCAAAAAATTCTTTCACTGGGAACGAACTGAATCCATACATCAATCCAAGAGACATGACTTAACAGTCCTGGAACTACTAAATCAAATATTAAAGCTTTCTATCTACGCATCTGCCACCCTCAATGAGAAAATATTTGCATATGGGCAAGTATACATATGGACATGATATATCTATTGTTCTGTAAAATAAAAGTCCAAGAATAATGAATGCATCTTCCCTTGAGCAACACCTTCTACCAGCTCATGGATAATCTCTCACCATTCATGCATGTGTACACACACACACACACACACACACACACACACGTCACCCCTGCATATCTATGAGGAATTGGCTCCAGAACATGCCCAGAGATTCGATACCAAACCTGTGGATGGTCAGATCTCTTATGGAAGACAGTGTGGTGTTTGCACTGCATCCAGCCACACCTTCCTTTACACCTCACCTTAGCTTCAGGTTATGTATACACTGACTACAAAGTGCACATAACGTAAATAACCATTAGACTGCACTGTGGAGGGAATAATGTAAGAACAGTGTGTCAATGACCAGTACAGATGCAGTTTATTTCCCTAATACATTATTTCTGGCTTGCAGTTGGCTGAGTCTGGTGATGCAGGCTCTGATTTACACCTGACCTCTAGGGCTCTGATCTGTGCTTAACAGCGGACAATATCAACTGTACAGATCTAGCTACAGCTTTCAGGTTTTTGAAAACCAAGTAGACTCCAATTTTCCATCTTTTAGCATTTTATTTTCTAGAAATTCTGCATTGTGCCAGAGCTTTGAATCAGTCAAGGTACAAGATGCACAAGAAAATGTAATTATGCAGTGTCTCACAGAGTTTAGTGAAAACAACTGCAAGACAGATTCTGAAAGGTTGACCTCTTAAAACAAAACTGAAATTGTTGTGGGTGAAACAAACATGGACAGAAGACGACCTGGCCCTGGCCTCATCCTTGTGATAGAGCTGCAGTCTCTCTCCCTGAGCTGCTGGCTCTGCCATGGAGCCCAGTGCTGTGACGACAGGACCACGCAGCTCCGGCTCCCTAACACGGCTGTGTCTCATGTACACGGGTCCTATTTCCAAGGCATGGACTTGCCCTGCTCGGCTCCATGTGCAACACGTACATAAGTAGTCAACTATGCTTGGAATGGCATTAGAAAGGTTCGTGAATTACACCCGTTTCTCCTTCTCATTATAATTTCAATTACCATAATTAATATAAAACATATTATAAATAATATAAAATTAGTTATAGCAATATAAACTGAATCTGTTATAAAACTGAACTAAAATTCAGAGAAGTATTTTACCTACATAAAATGGTTAATTTTCATTTCACTTATTGTCCTTGAAAATATATAAAATTAAGTTTATATATTAAAAAATAAAAAGTACTTAAGAAATTTTAAAAGATATTTTTGGTAATATGCCTGAGACGTAAAGTTCCATGTGTTCTCAAAAATGAAGACCAAAAATGTTCTCTACTTAGACAAAATTTGTAAAATCCAAACAGAGCTCTTCATAACCATGGATAAGTAAAATTTTAATGACAATCATGTGACTCAGAACTAATCAGAACAATCTTCATGGACATATGCACAAATAAGGAGGTAGCAATAATATAAACATTCAACTGTCAGACTGCAACAACAGTGGTGGCTCGGATGGGTATTTTTTCTTGAATTGTGAAATTCATCAACTGGATTGTTTTTAATCGCTACATAATCGTAAGCTACATCATTCTAAATACAACTAAGTAATCAGTGACCTTACTGACTTACTAAATTCAGTTTTTAGGGATGAAAACTCAAAATAATACTGAAGTTATTAATCAAAGTTATTTCTGGAGACGAACAGTCAAGTAATTCTGGCTGCTCACTTGACACAAGGTCTCAAACCAACTTTAAACTCAAAATCACTAACAGGCTGCGGACTGAGGTTCCCTTGGAAGTATGAAGTCAAAACTGCACCAAAACCAGCACTGAATGGCTTACAAAAACCATAGGAACACAGATAACTTCTTGGTGTTTTTAGAATCTGGGAAAGTAAACTCACTTCTCATATTAAAGGGTCAAGGGACACACGCTTATGAGGGGAAGTTTATCCTAAAGACAAAACAAAAAACTGGGTTGAAAAAAGCTCATACCATTTAATGCCACACAGCCAGCAGAGTCTTAATTCAGTATAAAAAGTAGGACACATTAACTACTATGATTAAGATCAACTTTTGCTTAAATAATCTTAAACTCTAATATGTCACATTAATGGCTTATGTAGTTCAATACCATCAGTGAAAAACATCTAAAGACAACAGAGAAAGGATTTTGGGATACCTTAAGCACATTAGTCAGAAGGACTTGGGAATCCTGTTTTGTCATCTTAATGGACCTCAGATCCTGGACAGCCCATGTCCTCCTGTTCAATCACAAGGTAAAGGTGTGCTGGCACCTGAGCCCTGTCACTTAATAGCACTTGCCAGGGAGAACAGGACTTCATGGCACTTCAGAACACGCCCACAGATACCCTCAGAGAGGTGGCACGGTGTCTAAGACCTGTGTGCTGTCCTGTGCAGGCAGGCAGGGCACCAGGAAGGCCCACTGCTGGTCCCAGCCAGGACAGCAGGGAAAGCCATCTTCCCAACAGCAGTAGGTGAATCCTACTCCTCCCTCACACCCAGTGCATCCTACGCCAGAGAGGGCCACTTGGCTCAAGGAGAGTCCAGTTTAGTCACCAACTCTGACTGGCTGCTGGGGCCTTTAACGCACTGTGTCCTGAGCACCTGTCCCCACAGAAACATCACAGTAATTCAATGACCTCGAATGCACACCCAACAAGGTAAGAATCATTCGGTGCCAACAGCCAATGTTGAATGCAGGCTAACCACTGAAAAGAATAATAATTTTAATAATTTTAGCAAACTCCATCTACCACTAGAGAAGTCCTCATTTTTTTGCCTGATGATCGCTAACGTGCAAGACACACTCGACAGCTACATGTTACTGAAATGCTACCGCTCAAAATCTGGAGTGCTTACAGTTGCCACGTGAGAACTCACAGAAGACAAGACAAGGAATGCTGAAGTGCTCATTTCACTTCCATCCCACAAGCGTGAATAGCCACAGTGTACAATTTACCAAACACCCAGTGAGAGTAGTAGTGGAAACAAGGACACAATGATTTCTTCTTCTACTAAAATGAATTTTGAGAAAACTCAGTGCAAAAGCACATAAGAAATACTTGGAAGACAAACTGAGGCATAACCCACAAGACTTCGTTCACCAGCACAACTGTGTAAGCGTGGTCTGCAATTGGACCTTGTTCTACACTGGGAGCTGTCCAGCAAGGAAGCAGCAAATGACAACGCTTGCCACGTGTCCCCAGGACAAGAACACAAGGCTGAAGTGTGCCGTCCTGACCTGAAGGCTGGAGAGCTTTCTGCAGGGGGAAGGGCGGGAGGGGCTTAGCAAGCACAGGGAAGCACAGGAAGAGCCTAGCACTCTAGGCAAGGAGGGAGAGAGGGGGAGAGGAGGAAGGAAGGAGAGAAAAGGGAGGGAGCGGGTGGTGGAGCTCAAAGCAGGGCAAGCAGGATCAGTGTGCGATTCAGGACAGATAAGTGAGGGTAGCTGGAGAGGTGCGAGCAGCAGCGTGGGCCAGAGTGCTGGCCTCGTGGGCACAGCTCGCACCACACAGCTTCAGAGACCACTCCGTGAGCATGGACTGCAAGACTCCAGCTAGATCTGATTCTGAATTCAAAACGGAACTGGCTAGGGAAGAAAACGGATGTACCTAGAGACTGTAACACTAAGTGAAATAAATGCGACATATAAACTTAAAATAGTGCATAATTTCTCTTATATGAGAAACTCAAAATATAAATAAAGAGCAAAAGAAAAGGCAGATAATAGGGGCCTATGAAACAGATCTTTTTCAAATGGGAAGGACTGAGAGATGGAGGTGGCGAAGAGCATAATGAGAGTGAAGATGTGTTACACACACACACCGACCCCCATTTTCTTCCCCAGCCAGTTCCGTTTTGAATTCAGAATCAGATCTAGCTGCAGTCTTGCTGTCCATGCTTACGGAGTGGTCTCTGAAGCTGTGTGGTGCGAGCTGTGGCCACGAGGCCAGGACTCTGGCCCAAGCTGTTCTCACACCTCCCCAGCTAGGAGCAACAACAACAGCTACAAACTCAGCATCAACTGCAACCCAGTTCAGGCACAGTGAAGTCTGAATATAGAAAAGTAATGGAGTTTAAGTGAAAAAAGATCAATTACATCTGGCTGGAGAAATAAAGCCTCATATGACCACAAAGACATGATTTAATAAAAGTAAGTCACAATGGCCACTTAAATATCATTAATTGAATGACTCTTGTTTTTGGCATCACTATATACCAACACTATATGATAAAAATAAAAGGTGTCTAAATAGTAGACAACTTTATCATCATCTAATAAAACATTACACAACACAGCCAAAATAAAATCATATACATTCAGCATCACACAATGAAAACCAAATACAAACACTTTAGTTAAAGGACTAAGTAATGAGGCAAAGCTATTAGCAATTCACTGGTACAGTGATACACAACCCATGCCTAATATAAACACAGACACTTCTGCATACACTATTTCCATTTAACAGATAGCTCAGATTTATGTATTCGACATTACTTCATAGGAAGAGCAAACTATTCAATCAACTGAAGTGCTTATTTAATTCCAAAAGCAATAGTTATTTTAAAATACACATTATAAAGTGATTTGAGTGATTTTCAATTGACATTACAAAGATAATACTGGAACTATGTCAGTCACCCTTCTGTGCTCAATTTTCTTTTCCAAATTACTGTAATATTACTCCTACACATTTTCCTTTTATCCTTCTCAACATTAATAATTATATCCTACATAAAAGTGACTAGATTTCTTCAAGACATCTTTTATGATGGTCACAAGATCATTGTATGAAACTGTCACTCAGTCTTTCTCTTATATTTATGCAAAAATATCAAAAGAAGCAAGCATACATTACTAAAATGATTGATGATAAAGGTATAATTAATGACTCTGAATTAAGGAATAACTAAGGAACTAAGAATCAATAATAAAAGGTATACTAAATTCCAACTATCCAAAAAAATGTGTTTAAGTGAATAAGAAGCAAAAAAGAAATCTCATTTCCCATTCTCAGTAAGGAGGAGGAAAATATGAGCACCAACAGAAGCAGCTGAAGCATATACTACCTGATAAAAGCACACACACGTCTAGCACTGTTGGTGCACCCCCCATCTCTTAGCGAACCCCGCTGACCGCTCCCTCACCTGTGGGTGGCAGGCAGTCTCTCCAGTCAAAGTAGCCTGCATAAATCCCAGGTTCCAAGGAGCCGACAATGGGATCTGCTTTCAGCTCAATGTAGTTCTCAAAGAGTCTTTGGTCAAGTTCCTTCAGGGAGGCCATGCTAACCTGGAAATAGAATAAAGACTGTGAGTTGCCCAGTGAAAGGTGAAGGAAAAAGTAAAACAACGAGAGATTAGCTCAGAAAGCCAATGTCACTATGACACACCCACACTTTGGGACATATGATGGCAGTCCTGAGGGTGTTTGCAGCTGTGAGTGCCCACATCACAGAACAGAGAGCCAAATAACCAAGCAATGCACTGTGAGGGCCTAGAAGAACAAGGACTGTCCAAACTCAAAGCTGGGATAAGGAAGGCAGTTATGAAGATTGGAGCAAAAAAAAAATCAATGAAATTGAGACTAAAAACTAATGCAAAGCATCAGTGAATCCAAGAGTTGGCTGTTCAAAATACAGATAACTAGATAAAACCAACCCTTAGTCTTATGGGAAAAGGAGAGAAAATATCCAAATCAGTGCAATTAAAAATGAAAAAGGTGAAATCACAACATACAATGTTGAAATCCAGGAAATTATGAAGAACTACTCTGCAAACTTGTTTGCCAGTAAATGAGAGAATTTAGAAGGTCCTAGAAAGGTATGAATTATCAAAACTGAAAGAAGATATAAAGGCCCTGAGTGAGCCAATAAATAATCTAATGAAACAAAAGCTATAATCAAAAAGACAACCTATGAATTAAGGAAAGCTGAAATCTCAATGAATTCATTGCTGAATTCTACAAAAACTTCATGGAGGATTTAACACCAACACTCCTCAAGTTCTTTTTAAGAAACTGAAAGAGAGGAGGACTCTCAAAGTTACTCTTAGAAAGTGCCATTACCCTGATTCCAAAACTAGAAAAGGTCCAACCAAAAATAGCATCAGAGCAATCATTTTAATAAATACTGATGCAAAAATCCTCCACAAGGTACTGGCAAAGAGAAAGCAAAGAGTCATCAAAATGATTATACATGATGACAAAGTAGTTTTCATTCCAAGAATGTAAGGATGGTTCAATATACACAAATCAATAAATGTAATACATATCATAAACAGAAGGCAAGATGATCTAACAGATGCAAAAAACCCTCTGATAAAACCCAACCACCATTTACAAGACAATGAAGAAAACAGGAGGAGAAGATCTCATTTCACTGGATAAAATCCATTTATGACAAACAACAGGACGGACAAACACAAAAGGAATGACACTATTAAGTGCTGGTGAGGACACAGGAGAAGTGGAGCACTCACACAGCAAAATGAGAGGCCCACTGGGGAACGGAAAAGGAAAAGGAATGCAGCAACGACGGAAGAAGACACCAAAAGGAGAGCCCTGGCCACTCCGAAGACCTCAGAGCAGGCCTGAGAAAAGGTCACGTCCAGCGAGACACGTGGGCAGGCTGTTAGGGGGCCACTGTCTCCAACAGCAGAAGCACATGAGGAAGAGAGAGTACCAGGGTCAGCTGTGGACCCCGAACCTGCGACGTCCCTAGAGGTGTCTGTCATTTGATAAAGAAACTATTAAAAAAATAGCATCAGGGGCAGCTTTTTCCCTTTATGTAAGAAATGTTCTACTTGGCTAGCATCATGAAACTAATGGATTCCACGTAACAAACAAAATCACCACAAATGCTACAACTTTTTTTTTTTTAGGTTTTTTGAGACAGGGTCTCGCTTTGTGGTTCAGGCTGGCCCTGAGCTCAGCCTCCAACTCACATCACAGCAATCCTCCTGCCTCTGCCTCCCGAGTGCTGGGATGACAGGCGTGAGCCACCACGCCCAGCACTGTGGTATGTGGTACTGGTTGCTGCCGGGCGTGAGTCTCCACGCCCAGTATGGTATGTGGTTACTGGGGATGGAACCCTGGTCCTTGCGCTTGCAAGACAGGCGCCGGAACCACTGAGCTAACTCCCCGGCCCAATGCTACAACTTTTATCTCTTGTACTTTTATTCATTTCAATCACAGCTGAATAATTTCAAAATGTTTAAGATGATCAATTAAAAGTAATGTATTCTGAAAGAGGAAAACAGCTTGCCATTTATTCTAAGTTGCAACTTCAGATTCTACATATTATTTTTCTCAAAGTGATCTGGAAAGAGATTAGGAAAAATATTAAACAAAACTTTTAATTGTCTATTTCACTGTTTCTTAATGATATAAACAGAACTAACACAAAGCTCCTATTTATTTTTTCACAAAAGCCTAGAGAAAAATCAAACTTACTGCTTCTCATATGTAATTTTTAATCATTTAATATATTTTAAGTAAGTAAAATTAATGAATATACTCATGTCAATACTGTTTTTAAATAAAAGCAAAGTGCTCACTTTCTACAAACAGTACCTTTTATTGCAAGACATAATCTTGCAATTCTCAACATAAGAATTTCTGGAAATAAACCAGACGTGGCTCTACAGCCTAAGCCACAACATTTCTCATCAGGATGATTAATCTTTACAAAAAGGCAGGAAAACAAGACAGGGCCGCCCACTCTGACATTTTCGTTCTTTGAAAACAAAAAAAAAAATATCCAAATCTAGTTCATGAACTTGGACCATCATTTATAAAAAAGTATGTAATCCATCAAGAGTAACTCTGATTATATGATTAACAAGGTCATTATCTTTCTTAATCTTTGCATTGAGAAAAGTGTATTGACATTAAATAGTGGTCTAGCAATAGTGTTACTTAGAAATCTGATAAACTTTTGCCCAGGAACCAGCCAACCTTCAATAACAAGATTAGTTCATTTTCTTTCCTTTTCTGCTTAATTGAAAAAGTATAAATATGAGATGACATTATTTTAGGAAAACCCCACCCCACTGACCTATGTAGGACTTATGTTTGCCTAGCCTTGCTAGTGACCAGAATGGAGGGTATACATTTCTCAGGCTAGCTGCTAAGCATTTTGTAGGTGCTATGAGCTTAGTACCTATGTGCACGTGTTTCTGTGTGCATGGGTGCCTCTGTGTGCGTGTGCGGGTGCATGTGTGCACTCACACACACACACACACACACGAAGCATCACGTGGTCACGTGGAAAGGAGGAGAGGACGCAAATGAGGGTCAGCAGGAAGAGGTTTCTCTGCAGTTCCCGGAAGCCCCCAAGTGCAACGGTGGCTGCACGGAAAGCTTGAGGCTAGGACGGGCCACACTGAGGAGCTCTCTAAGCATCCAAGATGCTTCCCTCACTGTTGAACAGCTCGTGGGGAATAAACTCACACTAACCTCAGCGAAGCTCT
Organism: Petromus typicus; assembly: GCA_004026965.1. Lineage (NCBI taxonomy): Eukaryota > Metazoa > Chordata > Mammalia > Rodentia > Petromuridae > Petromus > Petromus typicus. The sequence continues at coordinate 9,236 of PVIR01008689.1, forward strand.
GCACTGGAGAAGAGCAGAGTATAAGCCATCCAGGTGAGGCAGTGGAAGCACGGGGATCATGCAGACAGAGAGGGTGGCAGTGGAAGGACACGGTCGTGGGAGGCAAGGACAGGACAGGCGCACAGCGCAGGAACCAAAGCGCTACTGAGCAAGCAGCCTGGGTGACAGGAAGCTGGTCAAACGGCAAAACCATCGCATGTTCACTTTGTAAGAACTCAATTACCTGAGTTATTTTTTCTATTCCCTGGAAGTTGTGCTTCTCAAAATATTCTGCTATATTCAGGAAGGTGCGACGTTCTAGATAGCAGCAGTTACTCAGGACTATCAAAAGTCGCTGTTCCTGCAATTGAAACAGATGCTGAGAAAATTACATTTATAATAATAAGTGTTTCATTATCATCTTTTGACCTTTAGCATCAATATTCACTGCTTGACGTCTCTTAATTGTTTCTTTGCTAACATTAGCATAGAGTGAAACATAAGCAAAGTCCATAGTTCCGCATGTTGCTCATTTTTACATAATACGTGAGAGAATCAAACGGGGGCTGAGCTGCAGTTCCAGGGCAGAGCGCTTGCCTTGAGGGCGCAGGGCTCGGGGTTCCATCCTCAACACTGAAAAGGAAATGGGTCAATGACGTTTCCCTTAACATTTTATGTACATAAGAAGACTATACAAATGGCTATTTTAAGATAACCCATTGCAAGAAATGTACAACTTATTAGAATACAATCTATAAATTTTTCTTAAACTGAGTAAGAATGATCTTCCACACAAATGTTTGACGAGTCCTTCAAAGCACTAGGCCTTCAAGAATTTCCTGTGTAGAAGTAGCTTCCTTCCAGCAGAGAAGGTCCCGAGACCAGCAGCCTCACCACAGGAAGTGGTCAGGTGGCCAAGGAGCAGGTAGAGCCCCACTTACTGCCACTTGCCAGGCTTCCGTCCACTGAACTTAAGAGTGGTCAGACCACAAGGCTGATGCATACCATATCCGTTTACAGTTCAGAGGAACTATCTGTAAGTAAGATTCCAGGATGTTCCTTGCTGCTACTGCTGCTGCTGCTGTGGCATGTGGCTTGCCCAGCAAGGGTCCGGCGCGCCACAGGTGCCCAAGCTTTCTCTGGAACTGCTGTGACTCATCTGGGACCTCCACTCAGGTCCTCGACTGAAACTAAGGCTACACCACTCTCCAGGAAAGGTCCTCACCCACACTTGGCTTATTCTTTCTGTGTAGACTCAGAGTGGCCCACAAGGAAGTAGCTTAGGTCTAGAAAATGTGGAGAGGTACATGTGGACCAGAGGTGAACTCTGAACTCCACTGCCAAGCCAACAGTACTTCTTCCCTAACTTCTCAATAATTTAGCTTTATTTTAACTGAGCTCACTGTTGAGCCAAGTGTCCCAAGATCTGCGTTTCTTTATTTAAGATATTCCTATCTGCATTTAGGGCAGAATGTAGCCCAGTTTCTGTCCTTTTTGGTCAACAATTACAAATAAAAAAAGGTCACGTGAAGGAGTACTGTAACTCTAAAGGCGTCAAAGGTTGCCAATGGCCCCAAGTTAATCTGTGGATGAGACACAGGATGCCAAGCACATCAGCCGGCTCATCTGAGGTACAATGCCCGTTCCCCACACATGGCAGGAGAGACAGGGGACTAACGGGGGGCCCGACATTCCAACCGGCCCGGGCACACCCAGGATGACAAGACCACATTCCCTTTTGTCCCCAGCCTGGTACTGCCATTAGGTAGTCCTTCTAAAGCAGCTAAAAAGACTTTCCCTCAGCTATACAGAAATACTGTTCCTCGAGTCTGGACTGCTTTCTCAGGGAATTAATTCCTTTTTCTTCCAGAGTCCATCCTCCTCACCTAGGAGACTGAGCCTGCTGGCTGAGAAGACTTTATTTAGTTTCCCCTGCAACCCTATAACTTGTAAGATTGCTCTTCAAAACAGAAACTCCCAGAACGGTCTCAAGATGAACTCCTATTCTGTGTAATATTTCTGCCAAGGCTAACTGGCAAAATGAAATAAAATGTACCACAAGTGAAACACACAAATTCTTAAGCCAAGTGATTTAACAGAAGCTTCTTAACATCTCAGGTAGAGGCCACATTTGACAGTGACAAGTCTGCAGGCTGCAGAGAGCACTGCAGACGAAGACCATGGTCTGCTGTGTCACTTCTCTCTGGTCCAAGCATACAGGGTGACCTCCACACAGAAGGGGCGTCCTGGAGTGTGGATGGGAACCTGCTCACCCCAAACCGCGAAGTTTGCCTTCCAGAGCTGCCTCCGTCTGGGTGACACAGACCTTGAGGGGAATCTCAGCTGCTGAGAAGATGGGTCAGCATAAGCAAGCACTTTCTGAGGTGGGCAGGAGCCGCACCTGTGATCACAGGAAGACTTTCCGGAGAGTGAAGCCGACATCTGTAGGGCACTGTGGCGAGCAGAGGCTGAGCAGCTTCGGCGCTGCTGAGAGCAGGACCAAGGTGCATCCTCGGGAAGCTGTGTGTTCCCAGCACCCCAGGACAAGGAACAGGGCAGGCTCAGGGCAGGACCCCAGCATGGGAACACACACAATTGTGGGCAAATGCCTAGCAGGTGCCAGGAGCTGAGAGTCCGAAGGCTATGCAGGAAAGGCACAGCACCTACAGCTGAAGGCTCCTCCGCTTCCAAGGATCCCTCCCTCTCCTGTGCCACTGTGCACACCCCCTCTCTGCATCCCAGGGAAAGGCTCCTCCTCCACCTGACCCCGCCCCTGAGGACAATAGCCCCGCCTGCCGAAGCGGCCATGGGGTAGTCCCCGTCACTGGTCCTGCTCGGCCGGCTAGGCTTTCCTCCACCTGTCCCAGGAACAATGCTCTCCTGGCATTTCCTTTTAGCTTGCCCACTACTCCTTTCCAGAGGGCCGAGGCCTCTGTTCCTAGCCACCGCCAAACTCCTGGTAGCCGCGGTATTATTCCCAATGTTAAGCTCACCCTTCTGTCACTCTGGGTTCGTAGGTCCCCAGTCCCCTCCACTCAGTGCCAGCACGCCGTGTCCTCTGCAGCCTGGCCTGCAGCCAGGCCTGAGCTCCACACTGTGGACGGTGCCTGGAATGCTGCTGGAGAGGACACAGCAGGCAGCTGTGTGTACTTGGGCACACAGACTCCGCTGCAGGCTCCGCACCCAGGAGCCGGTGGGGGAAGAGTTGCACACGGCAGCCCCTTGGCACACGAACAGCTGCCACCAGAAGCTTCAGCCTCAGCATCCCTGTGCGCAGTTCCCCTTTCTGCTGGAGTCGCCACTAGCCCCACCTCAGGGTGGTCAGGGGAGCGCCTTGCCAAGACTGCCCTGCCACAGCTTTTGGGGGACTTGAGCCACAAGTTTGCCTGGACAGAACAGCTCTATTTTTCTTACGTGCGTGTGTGCGGACAGGCCACCTCTGGCCCATGTATGAGCAGCTGGCCGACAAACCTCCTGGGATCCAGACAGGTACCCGCACGTCACCTGCTCCATGCACCCAGGCCTAAATTTGGATCCTTTGTTCTTTCTTTAGAAGCTGTTTATCTCAGTGAGCGGTAATACTCTCTACGTGGTCTTCCAAGTGAGTTAAAATCACACTAAGGTCTTTAATTACCTCTACTAAGCTAAATTTTTCTTAATATACCAAGCGCCTTAATACTCAGGAATTCATAGTAGTAAACATACTTACTGCTAATAACACAAGGCAGGAATTTAGATCACACTTCTTTTAAAATATACACAATGCGTCATGAGGAGGGCAGGTATTTTCCTTGAGGAAGTCTGAGTTTGAATTTCTTTCTTTCTTTATTTTTTTGCAGCACCGGGGATCAAACTTGAGCCCTGTGCTTCCAAGAAGGCACGGTACCACTTGAGCTCAATCCCTGGTCCAAGTTTGAATTCCAATAGTTAAGTTGATAAAAATGGTAACACATGTATGTGAATCATCCATAAATATGTGTGTAAGAATACATATATACATTAGCATATATGATAAATATACACACATACATACATACATATATATAATAAAAATAAATATATATGCCTGAAATATGCATATCAAATCTATACCAGACACGTGTATATATGACATCTGTGTAGCTGCACAGTGATCTGTTCATGTACACAGGGGAACTCACGGGGTACAACACAGAGAAGCAGGGCTTCTGAGCGGAAGAGGTGAAGATCCAGGGCAAACGCCTCCATCCTCTGCCTTCCTCCCTGGAGCAACTTCCTCGGGCCAGGAAGGACAGGGCCGCCAGATGGGCCAGGCGCGCTGCCCAGTGCAGAGCAGTCTCCACGCAGGGTGCAGCAGTGAGGTGAACACTTTTGGAAGTAGCATGAACCGGTCCCTAAGAGTTTGCAAGGACGTGTGCCACCCTCTGTCCGCTGTCTTACTTACAGAGGTCAAGCCGAAGTCTTCATGGGCACTTCCAAACAGATCGGGAGAGGAGACATCAACAGAGAGACTGCGTGAGGAAGAGAAGAGCTGCAATCACAGCGCTGAAGTTTAAAATACAGCGAACGACGTGTAAAGAAGACTTTAAGACGTTCTGAAGCAACGCAAATAACTTTCTAAAAGTTTTTTATGTTTAGAGCTCAAAAAGGGCAGGATGGACTATCAATGTACCCATATGAAACTGACTTTTTGATCTCTTCAAAACTGGCTTAATACAATTTAAAAATAAATCACCCAAGGGGAAAATATCAAATAATTACTCAAATAATTAAAATACTTTTGCCTATCAGAATTTTCAGGGGACATTTTCAAGCTCACTTTCACAGTAATATCCTTATTCAAGGAAGTTAAGAAGTTAACTGATAACTCACAAGTGAGCAGAAACGAAAAAAACTGTCAGCAGGGGTAAGGCTACAATAAACCCACTGACTTCCACGTGTAACAGAAGCGTAACCCAAGCGTGACTTATTTCTTACCATTCACTGAGATAGTCAACACCCTAATGTGACTTACTTCTTTAAATTCTGCTGGCTTTAGATATCATATACAAGAATAAAACCATAAAAAATATCAAATACTTCAAATATAGGTAACAAAAGGATGCCAATCTGAAAAATATTAAGGTAGCACTGACAAAACAAACAGAATGGAAGTTCAAAAAAAACACTGCGGTATGTACTAGACATTAGTGATTCACAAAACAGAAACTGTAGCAAAGTAATCAAGAGAGATTTGATTAATAAGATTCTGATTAACAATTCAAACTGACTGATTAATAAACCAAACACGGAGAATCAAATCAAACACTAAAAGAATTAAAAAGCTTACTAGGTCTCTAGAGAGCTGATAAGTTTTATGTACTGAAAAGCAAAAACTAATAGTAGGAAACAGACAAAAATAAAAACACCCTTGAACTGTCCACTTGAGATTTAAGAGGACTTATTTTCAGGCACTATTTATCTTTATCACATTACATTTTAAGTGCAGTGAAGTTACATGTGCCAAATGTCATTCAGCAAAATAGTATCAAAAAGAAAATAATCAGGGATGGGGGATTTAGCTCAGTGGTTCCGGTGCCCATCAGACTCATGCCTACCAGCAATCAGAACCATATACCAGAGCACCGGGGGTGGTGGCTCGCGCCTGTAATCCCAGCACTTGGGAGGCAGAGGCAGGAGGATTGCTAAGGGTGAGCTCAGGACCAACCTGAGCTACAAAAGTGAGACACTGTCTCAAAAAAATAAAATAAAATAAAATAAAATAAAATAAAAAGAAGAAAGAAAGAAAACAAGCATTTGCTGTTGCTGTCCCTATCACGATCCCTGTCACGGCTGCACAGTCCCAGCGTGAGGAGGACTGAGCTCCCCCCTGCTCGGTGTGATCTGGAAGAGCACCGGCATCTCCTAGAGCCAGAGCCACACAGCAGCCAATGAGACCGCGTGCCGGACTCTGCACTTCATTAGCGACCCGCCATCCTGGAAAATATGGCAGCTACATATGTGTTCGACACGCTCTGCATCTCTTGTAAAGCTAAGTTCTAAGAAGATCAAGAAATTATGAAAAGAACACAGGCCATCTATATAAGACTGGGACTTTAATATGAGCAAACATCTCACTTGCTAGAAGCCTTAGGATATAAAAACAAGTATATAACTTGAGTGGGCATTTCATATTTTAAAGGCATCAAGATTAATTACTTACTGTGCAGTATCTATATCTGCATCAGGCTTGGAGCTCAACTGTTCCAGACAGTATATAAAAACCTAAGTCAAAAATAACGAATTCCAGAGATGAGAACTCTCAGCTATTAATCCATGGGACATCAAACCTTATGTTACATAAAGTAGAATTACACCACATAAGTGTTGAGGTTCACTAACTGTCTGCATCTAACTGTCAAATAAGCTACAGAAACACAGGTCTCATCCATAGACACCACACAAGCTACACAAACTAAGTGCATCCACCTTCTGATCCATCATTGAGCTCTTGCCAGGTGCAGAGCAGCGCATCTGCAACCTGGCTCTCTGTGAAACTCAGGGAGGAGGATCACAAGTTTGAACCTAGCCTGAACTACTTGTGAGACCCCGTCTCAAAAAATAAATCAATAAAATAAATAAATAAACACGAATGGGGATGTAGCTCAGGTGAAGGTCCTGGATTCAATCTCCAGTATCATCAAAAAGAAAAGTTCCTGAATATTAGGAAAATTATCTTTTTCCCTCTCTTCTATACTCATGAACACGCTCATCTTTACGCAGTTACAAAGCACTGGTCCTCATAAGAAAAACTTTAGGTATAGTGTAAACAACTGGTTATCATTTAATTTACTTTGTGGTCTAATGGAAATACCACAGAAACACAGAACAGGAAGTCATAACAAAAGAAGTATCTGGGCACTGTTAGAACAAGCAAGAATTAACACTACATTACCTATGCTACCTTATTTATTTGAAGCTATTAGATGAGAAGCTAAGATTGAAAAGAGTGTACATTTCATGTATGTGACACACAGGAGGGCTGGCTGGCAAGCCCAACGTCAGGCGCCGACCCCGCCGCCTTCCCAGAGTACCTGCATGATGTTGATGCTCAGCTGGCAGACGTCCTCCTGTGTTTTAGGTTGTTGAAAGACCTACAGGGAGACATTTTGAACAGAATTTTTGGACTTTACTAAGAAAACCAAACCTCTGGCTTCTGAGTTAGAGATTAAATGAAGAATTCCGGGATCCCAGGCAGCCTCGCAGGATCTCTGGCTTGGGAAGACAGGGCAGCCCACGCTGCTGGCTCGGCACCCATCAGTGCTCCACTTTGCACACAAAGTGTGGGTCCCAGTGGTCTCTGCCCACAGCCCCCCACTCCTGCCCAAAGCCCTTCAAGCAGAAGGCAGTGGGTCCCTGTCATTACCCTAAGAGAGACCCACAGGCAATTAGGGATAAAACTGTACAATGACAACTCAGAACACTGCAAGCGGCTCCGCAGGAAAGCTATGGGGTCTGGGACGGACTCACACTGGCCTCTCCAGGTTTGCACTCCAAAACCCCTTTCAGCGACTGCAGTGAGTGTGCAACGCACTGTTCAAATTGGCACGGCTGAAAAGAGAAAAATACCTGTCTTAGATCCCCAGGGAAGCACTGGTGGGCGAGACAGATTTAATCAAGGAGCAGAGTCAGAACCTCTTAGTCTTCCAGACTCACAGAGAAGACCACTAATCCTCTGATGTACAGTCACTATGTTATTGAGTTCTAGATCTGCTGTAGGCTTTGCACTCAATATTCTAAAACTGGGGGAATCTTAAGATGAAAGTGTATGTAATTCACTAAAACAGGCCTCAAATATAACTGCAAGTTTTCTTTAAATTCCACTCTGAGAAGCCAAGGACAAGCTGATCAAGACTCAGACAGCAAACTTATGTTGTTAGCAGCACTTGCGGCTCAGGCTGGACAAATGAGCTGTAGTGCCTCAGGCTCCACGTCCCCAGCAAGTTTCAGCAAAACCTAATGCTACTAACAACGCCCTGGTGGAGGGACAAGATCTTCACAGCAAGCTAGTCGCTGCAATCACTTTCTGTGTGATTTAAGGCAGAAAATGAAACTTGAGTATGACCAAATGACAGCATTCAGCCTGAGCGTGAACAAATTCTCACCTTTGTGAAATCTGACTCTAGGTGACAGAGACTCAAGGGTGAGGAACACAGAATTCGCATTAAGTATTTTTTCAAGCCAGGAGCTACAACCATGAAAGTCACTTCAAAAATAGCATTTTAGAAAAGTCTAGAAGTAAAACTGCTGTAGAAAATTAAACAAAGCACTGTGAAAAGACCATGTAGAACTCAGAGAGAAGTGTCGGGGGGCTACACAGCGCGGTCAGAGAAGGTCCTGGGAGCAGCGGCTGTGCGGGCAGGAGCAGCCGCCGGAGCCCAGGGGACCTCAGCACACGTGCCCCAGAGGCCGGAGACCGCTGCGCCCAGGAGGCCCGGGCCGGAGGCACAGCGCGAGGGCTGCCCAGCCAGCTGGCTCCGGGAGCGCCCCCTCGGCAGAGCCTCTCCTTAAACCACGGGCATCTCTTCAAGGATTTTGGGGGCAAGTAAAACCAAGAGAAGGAGGCAACAGCAAAGATAGCCATCCAGGCACACGCAGCTGAACACATCTGTGTATACAGATGGGCAGAGACAAGTTTACTCTTAAAAGAGTCTTGATTTAATGAAAGTGAAAACAGTGCTCAGCATCACTGTATTTTCATCACTGCACTTTGCAACCACTGGAAAGCACCACAAAAAATATTTAAACGCTGAAACACAAATAAGGAGAAGTCGGGAGTATGCACTGCACAGGAAGCACTTACAGGGCCAGTGCGTCTGTTAGTGTTCAGCATGCACGAGGCCCGGGGCTTGCTTCCCAGCAAAACAAGAGCCTGTCAGATGAATGACCTCACTCACGTGACCCACCTGCTCTGGCAGGCGCAGAAATGCAAACGTCAGAACAACATCATCACATTACTGAGCCTATATCCAAGATCCCACTGGAGGAGTTAACATGCACTTTCCCCTGGGCTGCCGGTGAGCAGAACCGGGGCGACGCTGTTACAGCCTGGACCAGACTTTAATGTCTACGCTTACATTAATGAACAAACGGACAGGGAATCCCGGGCAGCTCAGGCAGAGGTTTCAGTTAAACTGGGACTAAATGACAGCCTCAAAACTGCTTTTGCTTTGCTCTAAAGCTAGGAAACAATACTATCTCTGGGCTGTTGGTGAATCACCCGACTTGGCTGACTGTAAGAAGTTATCACAGATCATTCCAGTTCTTCTGAAAGAAGAAATTCTCAGAATTATCCAAAACGAAAAAAGGCAGAGACCATATTCGACTTTAGAAGAAAACAAGATGCTTTCACATGAGCTGTTCGGGAAGAATGCAGTGCCGTTCTAACCAGAGGTCACAGAGCAGCCGAGAGAAGAAAAGGGAGGACTCGGGTCCCAGCCACAGGGAAAGACGTGAGCACAGGGGCTGGCGCTCTGGAAGTGCAGGAAACGTCACCCAGAGGCTACGGCGCAACTTCAGCCTCAGCATCTTAAACGATTATTCAAAGCTGGAACCTCGACCGAGCACGAAGCGTTGATTCACCTGCTCTTTAAGAGAGGCGGGTGTGACTCCAGAAGAACTGAGTTAGCACGGTCACGGCTACCGCAGCAGCACCCTCCGTGGGAGGCACTCAGCTCGTAAGCGCCTCAGCGGGCTCCAGGCGTGGGGCGGGCAGCAGTGCACTCATGAGGCGCAGCGCTTCCCTCCTTCCCTGCACACGCCTTAGGGGGCTTGCATTTCACATGTGCAGGGGAACTAGTTACTTCCTGTCAGAACTGCACTAAGGGAGTCAGGCCACCTGGTATGTCACAAGCAGACGCAGGACGGTCCTGTGATGGCCGCTCAGGGCCAGTTTCCCAGAGGCAAAGCCAGCAGCGCTGGATGCAGCTTGCACCACGGAGCACACTGGGCTACTGTATGCACAGTGACCAATGACCCGAAGACGGACCTTATGCACCTTATACCCAGGATGCACCTTAGGCCCTGGTACTGACGGCGTGTCCTGCTTTTTCAGTTTTTGTTTTTGAATTGATTTTATATACACATCGTGATTACCATCAACATGGAGAATTTGTACCAGTACATGACGAGACTGAATTCTCACTTTTTCCCACTCCCCTGCCCACCCTTCAACCCCCGCCCCTTACACACATAAGCTTTGTTCACCCGCCACAGAGACTTTATCTTCTCAAACTGAACATGCCCAAAACACACGAGGCAGCTGCCAGACACCGGCACTCCGGAGCGCGGGTCTGGTCTGCTCGCGTGCCTCGCGCTGGGCACGTTAGATGACGCCCAAGCACCCCGGGGGCCTGTTACTGGAGCTCACTGTGACAACAGCTTTGGCAGCGTAGTTAAGGAACCGCATAAACTTAAGAAATCATGGGGGCTCCGGCTGTTATGAGTATTATGTAACAAACAAAAGTCCTGTAAATTTGTCCAAAGACCTGCAGTCTACAAAGTGCTCTCCATCACAGCATGTCACCGAACCCTACCACGGCCTAGGGAGGACGGGCGCTGCTCCCGGGCGCGGGCTGCCAGGACAGGATCGGACCAGAGGCAGGTGCGGCACATTCCTGGCAGCCAGGCTGCCACATCTGTGGCCTGAGCTCTCCAGTAACCACATACAAAGCAAGAAATAAGGTAATTTCAAAATAATTTACTTAATACGATACATCCAAGTTTTAAAATTTCAACACGTAATCAAGGTAAGAAGTTGAAAGGTTTTACACTCTGTCTTTTCATGAGTTTAAGGCAGCATCCCGCCCGGCTGGGTGCCCCACACCTTTCAGTAAAGACCTGGGAGGAAGGAGAATCAGCTCTCAGAGTTCTCATATAAATATCACCAATTGCGACTCACAGAATAAATTCAGTCAAACTCAAAATGCTTAAAATATGTTCAGAGATTTAGTAAAAATAAGCTTTAACACATTTAGGGCATAATTTACAAAAAAATTTCTCCAATGTACACTGCTACTTTAAGTAGCTTACACTTTGCACGCTTCTGTTGAGGCTGAGCCCTGCACTCTGGTGCAACGGAACAAGCCCCGAATCCCATAGGCTCCTGGGAAGCAGTATAGAGCCTGAGAATAGCAGGAATTAGTAAGGGTAGCCTGCTCCCAACAGCCCGGATCCTCAGCTGGGTAAGTCTGGGTGGCCGAGACTCGCTCGGACTAATCCCTGCTCCCTTTCTGATCAAGTTCTCTTCCCAAGATGTGTTTCCTCACTTACTGCTAAGAACAAGCAGAATCCAGAAATAGACCTGCTCTTGGAGATGGCCACAGCCACCTCTGCAGCTAAGGACCCCGACACTGCAGATTCTGGCCACTCCATCCAAGGACATTGGCCAACGCAGGCTCCTGGGGCAAAGCTAGGCCTCTACCTGCAGGCATGTAGCCCTGAGCGACCAGGGCACAAAGAGCCAGAGGGGAAAGGGACAGCACTCTCAGGCTGGCGGGGGGCAAGGGAAGCCCAGCCCTGCAGCAAAGCCGACCTCAGCAGCACGCCACGCAGGACCGCTGTGGGGCTGTACACCAGGAGAGAACAGCAGGGGTACGAACTGAAGAGGGTGGGGACTCTGTGGAGGGACCAGGGTGCCTGTCCAGAGCCTCTGCAGAGGTGCCTGCTTGGGTCCGTTCTGCTACAGTCCAGGGGACAGCAACGGCACACTTTCCAGCAGGCCTTGCTCAAAACTTCCAGTTGCCGAGCAGTATGAGAATAAGTGTGATTGACGGTTTTATAAGTCATGCAAAGAAAACCGGGGTCACAAAGGACCAAGGCACGTCCCACGAGAAGAGATCCACTGTCTTCACTGATTATTAAATACTTAGGATTATACAAAACAAGAAGCTTCTTTTTTAGTCTCCAGAACCCCTTACAAGGTTCCAGTGTGCAGAGCAGATGCTCCTTATGAACACAGCTGGTCAGGAGCTCTGAACACAATATACACTGATACTAAAAGTGGAAAACAATTTCAACTTACAAGAGAAGTGAGTCCTTCATTGTCGACAACCCAGTCCTCTTTTTCAGCTAACCGTTTTATTTCTGCAAGGAAAAGAAATGTTGAGTACTTTTTATTACAATTATCTCACTCTATAGAGATAAACACCTGTAAAGTTACAGTTTTTAATTATTTTTATAGGTTTATAAAAATTTGGTGAAAGTAGGAACAGAATATAATTTTAATCCACTTGAAGATTTTAAAATGTATCATTCACTGAATTTTTCTAATAAAACATTAATGTAAATAAACATTTTTGGTGCATCGTCCCATCAGAGAATCGCAGGCTCAATGCCAGCCCAGATGAGCACTGACTCAGGGCTCTTGGTGGCACTAGAGATGCACAAAATGGCCCCAGTCTTCCCCCCTAAAATGCCAGGGGAACCTTCCGGACTGTTTCAATGCTGCACCGGAATCCAGACCATGGCAATGTGACAAAGCGGCAAAAGGGAGGTCACCGGCCAGAACATGGGCGCTCGGGGCGGGGCTCTGGGCAGGTGGAGCAGGCTTCTGTTCCCATCAGCTTTCACTTCTTTCCCATCTGCTGGGTGCCAGCCAAGGTCTCCGGCCACACAACCACCTCACTCAAAAGCTTGTGGCAGACAGCAAAGGTGTATGCCTTTTCTACAATGTTCTCGGAAATATTTAAACCCAGCAAATTGATCTATAAAGGTAAGCACTACTCCTTTTTATGATTCAGGTAAGAAATCTTTAAAAATTTTAAAAAGCATAAAGAAAATGAGAAGGGCTTGTAATGTTTAGTATCTGGAGAATCACTGCTATTGATGTTTCTTCTAACTTTACAATGATTTTTCTAAATTCTAATTTTAAAATACACATATCTTTTTGAAGTGGGCTCACTATGTATGTTTTGTATTTGACATTTTCTTATGTTTTTAATTATTTGAAGTATTTTCATCCTAATGTCTGCAGTATCTTGCATCTCAACTTGGTATCTTTTCTTCTGAGATATGAAAAAACAAAACTGGAAAAAATCTACTGAACAGCTAGAAATGAAATGAACTCAGTACTCAGATTTCTGCCAGAGTGGGTCCTCTTACTTCCCGGGGCTGGATAACCGCTGTGTGGGGCTGCACACACCTTCTGCAGTGTGCTGCAGTGTGACCATCACACAGCGCACACGGAGGTCCAGAATGAGGTCCTGGATCGTCTGCAACAGGTCATTAGGGATTTCCAGGGCAGTCAGGGATTCGTAAGTCAGCCTGGAACACGAACACAGGACGTGCAAGTGAGCAGATGGGGGCTCAAAGCTGTGCCTGCCGTCACTCCCACCAGGGTGCAGGAGACCACACGACGGCGACCACTGGGCAGGGAGTAACGAGAAGCCGAGGGCAGCAGTCTCCACTCCAGGCTGCGCTGCCAGGTGATATGTGAGAAAGGGTGTGGCAACAGGGAGGGGAGGGCAAGGGAAATTTCTGGGGCTTCTTTTGCCGGTGTAAACATTCTACCCAACTGATGATGCCTCACACACAGCAGAAGGAACCACAGACCACTCACCGCAGAGTCTGGATGACATGCGCGAGCCACTGGCCTGAGAGCTCGGCCTTGACCTCCCAGCCACCATACTGCCGGCTCTCCGCCTCCCGCATGCTGAGGGGCAGCAGGGCTCCGCGCGCCAGCTTCACCAGTGAGTGCATGACTTCCTGGATCATCTTCTGGAAAACCACAGGCGAGCACGCGCTCAGAGGCCAGCGCGGTGTGTGCAAAGGACAACAAACACCAGACTTCAGGGCGCTGCCTCCCATGGGGACGTGCATCCCCTGGGGTCTGCCCACCCGCCCTTACCTTGAAATCACTCTGCCTCTGCCTCACATTCTTTGATCTCTCAATCTGACCTGTCTTCTCAGCAGTCTTAAAATTAAGAAAGCAAAATAAAATGTATTAGCTATTTTGCAGAAGTAATTTAGGAAGAAAAAGAGACAGGTGTCAGCAGTTGCCATGAGAAAATGAAATAAAACTTGAGTAAAAGCAGTAAGAAATAATCAAGGTTTTGATCATAGATTAATTGGAAATTAAACTGGAACTACCAATTCTAGAGACAAATCTCCCACATGCCACTTCCATCAATAATTCCACATGGCTACAGCACAAGAGATCACACTCAACATTCTGAATGGAATTCCTCATGAGCTGATAGAGAAACAATGCAGTAATCTCTGAACTAACACAGAGTAAACCCCAGGATTCACTCATCTGCTTGGTAAATACTTAGAAGCATTATAGCTGTTATTTTATTATTTAATTATAAATCACAGCTCTTTTTAGGAAGCTTACAAATAATGTGAGAATACAATGTATAATTTTCACACGTTTTCCTTTACTCTGATTTGTAGAAGACTCACTGATTAAGAGAAATCTTTTCAGCTGGATTTCAGTTAGCGTTTAGCAACAAGTAAATAATACTACATAAATCATCACAGAAGGGCAAATGTAGGGAACTTTCTAAATAAAGAAGTAATAACAAAATTATACTATGTACACTTTTGACACTGACAAATGCAAGCTATCCCTTAAAACTAAACCCTTAATATATTATAAAGTTAAAAAGACGGTGAGTCCTTTTCATCCAAGACTTGCCACATTCTAAATGAGATGATACTGCCTTCACGTTAATTCTAAAATACAAATAATGCTTAGTGTGTGCATATCCACATATCCATACACACACCTACAAACACATGGTGCATGGAACTGCTTTTGTATTTTTTCACTTGCACATGCTCTGCTGATGCGGCCCTCCTTCTCCTGTGCCTGGTGGCAGCTGAAATCTGGCCCCTCCTGCCACTGTAGGTGTTCTCCACTGCAGGACCTCATCATTACTTGCACAGCTGTGTCCAAATTCAGGATGGCTTTTTAAAAAATCTCCTTTGATTCTGTTCAGGATGGCAGAGCATCAGGCTTACCTGATTCTCTTCCCTACAGTATCTGTATTTTAGAATATGTTTACATGCACACTTATGAAGATATGTACATGATGTGTACTGCTGTACACACGAATATGCACCATGTATGTATGTGTACACATGTGTTTGTAATGTGTAGACCATGTATGAGTACACACATACCTATATGCTGTGTGGTATGAAGTATGTATGTGTGAGTGTATGAGAGTGTATGTATGTATGTGAATCAGTGGCCACCAGCACAGATGGATTTTGGAGTATCTGATATTGCTGGTGAGCGGATGATCGCCCAGGCTCAGGCTTCTTCCAGACCTTCCTGAAAGCTCTTCACAGAGCATGGCTATTTCAAAAACACCTCAGGTCCCGGGTTCCAGCAACACAGACTGGTCTCAGGAGGAGCCCTGGCAGACTCAATTCCTCTTGAGACTGAACTTCTCACTGAGGAGGCACTAAGGTCCTGGTGTTTGTAGCTGCCCAGCGCCTGCTGGACTGCCAGGGGGGACCAGACACTGGAACCCAGGACGGCTGCAGCTTTAAGGACTTTGGCATGGTTGCTTCTGCACAGCACTGCGACGAGGCCGAAGGCCACCCAGACGTTTGGTCAGACTGGGGAAAGCCGACCCTCTGTGACCACTCCCTGAAGGGGACAGAGAGCTATGCAGGAGGGGCACGCACATGGGCGACTGCAAAGGTCTGGACTGTCACGGGGTGTCCTATCTGTGTCCTCCAAGAGCAGGACCTGAACACTGTCCAGGGGCGAAACGTGCACGTGTGTGTTTCTGAAAATTAAGGCTGTTTTGCCAGAACAATTCTGTCCACAGTACAGGGTGCATGAATATACGATGACACCTACTGGACAAGTTTTATGAAAGTCAGACGCCTGCTTCCAGTGCAGGCCACGCAGACTGTGGGAACAAGGGAGGTGCAGGACAGCGCCTTGCACTTGTTAATGAAAACTTAGTTACCAGTTTAAATGAATGAAGAGTTAAACATCACCACTGCAAAACTTATGCACGGTTTGCCCTGTAAGTTCCCAACCTATAGTACATTTTGATTTACATGAGTCATGCAATTTTTTAAAACGCTGACTTTTAATGTTTAACAATTACACGATGTATCTAGAGGTGAGATCTTTATTATTAACCATTTCGTTAAGTAAAACCCTTCGCCCTTTCCTGCACACACAGACCAAAACTCTTTTGTGGTGAGGCCAACGGCAGATTTCACTGTTCTGATACACAGGTTACTTCACATGGCCCCCGCTGGTTTAGAGAACTGACTATATTCTAAACTGTTGGAAATTTCATCTAATTCTTTAACGGACAGACAGTTAATAATACAAGAAGGTTCTATGAGGAGAAAAAAGAAACTTTAAGTAAACTGAGTTCGCTGAGCGCTCTTCTGTATAAAACTGGGTACCAACTATCACACAGCCCCGACTCCTGCAGCATCACTATGTTTCCAGGTTTCACTTCTACGCGGGCAACGAGAGGCTCACTTTCAACTCCCTCACTCTGCCGCCTCCCTCCCGCCGGCGCCTTCTGAGTTTTCCAAGAGGACTCGTGCTGCCTAAACCCGCAGCATGAGCTATACTTCGTAATTATTACTATAAACTTTGAAGAAAAGATTATAAATGCAAATTGGTAGAAATAACACAGGCATACCCACCTCAGTAGAACCATCAGAACTGTTTAACAGTGATGTTCATGAGACCTTAAGCAGAACATTTATTTTTCATCTACAAACAAATATTTCATCTATATTCTTTTAACATAACTAGGTTCGACCCAGAAGGAAGGAAAATACATTCCTATTTCACTACAATACCCCAGATCAAACACCCTTCGGATTTTATGAGTCTGAGAAGACTCATGCGGGTGGATCCCACAGGAAGCGATCCACGGAAGCAGGGACATGGCTGCAAATCCACTCGCGAGGGCTCAGCGTGAGACCAGGAAGCCTGCCCTGATCTGGCCGAGTACATCCAGCACCTCAGCAGTGGTCTCCTGTTTCCCTCAACACTTTTCCCATGACAAGCAAATCAGATTTCAAATGCTGGGTTTTTGTTCGGGCGCTCATGAGTACTGGGCAAGTGCTCTTTTACCCAGCCACAGCTCCAGCCCTGGAACAAATTTCATTCCAAATAATAAGAGCAAACTCCACCTGCCAGACACTAGAAGCACTTCACTTCTACCACCTCACCGAATCCTGCGGCCTGCGCTGCAAGAGGAGAAAGGCCCAGAGCAGCAAGCACACACTCTAGTCCTGGGAGGAAATCTAGCCGTGCTCAGTGCCCAGGGGCAGGAGACACGTGGCCAGGAAGCAGCTCCCCCAGCAGAGGGCAGGAGCCCGGAGCCTGGCCCAGGGCCCTGCGCCGTGGCACACTCACCCAGCTCGGTCACTATCACCATGAGAACCTTTAAACATGCGATGCAGGGCCCTCACGAGCACAGCTCTGTTTCTTCCGTGCGGCACGAGCCGCCGTCATGGTGGAGGCCTGCCTGACCTGCAGCTCTCACGCATCTCGCCACTCGCCCTGCGCAGAGGAGGTTTTACACAGCAAAGGCTGTCTTCACACAAAGTAACAAACACAGCTTTCGCCAAGGTCCATTTTCTGTCTCTGCCTTCAGGGAGAGGCCCACCTCTCCAGGGCTGTGTGAAGACCCAGAGACAGGGAATGGAGCCAGCACAGGACAGCGAACGGGAACCACGAAGACAAGAGGGTCTGCCACTACCTGCAGACGACCGTGGCCTTCCACAGGGCCATAGGCTGATGGGCGAGGCGGGGGAGTGGAAGATGCATGTGACACTCATGGCCCAGGGACCAGCTTCCATCGGCACCAGTCCACAGCACAGTGCCCACTGCTTGCCCACAACTCACCACTGCCCAGTGCCACAAGAGGACCATGTCCATCTGCCAGCTTCCAACACAGAGCTCCTGTGAGATGTGTGCTGTGTCTACTGCCTCGTAAAGGGGCACATCCTAATGAGGACCCTGCATAACATGTGACTCATTTCCAAACGTTCCTGGAGGCAGAGACAGTGTCATGTGTTCCGTGTTTCTGTGGATGACATAAGACTTGGGAAAAGCTGTCAACACTCTTCCTTATGTACCATTTCTTTATACTCAACCACAGGATAATTTAATTGGCAATTGGCCTGACTGGCATTGAACTTGATTCTGAATCCCTGAAAATGCTTTATTTTCTCTCTCACTCGCTCGCTGTTGGTCTCATTTATTCCTTGTAAGCACTTGTTGAGAAAGGCACCCTTAAGGGACGGACATGTAACTCAGTGGCACTGTGCCTGCCTCACAAGCACAAGGTGGTGCAGAGCAGAGCACAGAGCACCCTAGAAAAGAGAAAGACATCCTCACTACTCTTTTCAAACATGACAAAACTGGGTCCCAGAACAGCAAGGAACTTGCTGAAGGTTATTCAGGTACTAGAATCAGGGCTTTAGAAAACTTTTAACACTTCTTAACATACATGACAACAGTTAGAGAGATATGAGGCTGCTAAGGTTTTAAAAAAATCACATCAAAATCTAACAATTTCCAGGCCAGTGGTATGGCTCAGTGGTACACCTGCCTCGCTGGTGAAAAGTCCTGAGTTTGATCCCCAGTACTGCAAAAACACAAAACAAAACAAAAAACCCTAACAATTTCAAGACCAGAAATACAGTAACATGGCTCTTCCCACGGTCAAAATCATGCACATACCTCACTGAAAAGGCTCCCATTGACATAGGAAATCCAGAGTTTCCAGAAGTTAGGCAGCTGACTTAAAACAAGCTTGGTCAATTTTTCAACAAATGCCACCCGGTGGGGAGTTTTGTATCTCCATGCTAAGGGAGCAAAGAATAAAACATCGTGTCATGAATATACTTTGGAATAAAAAACAAAGATTGACTTAAACACAGCTAGCTCTTGCGTGGTCTGGTGTGGCTCCTGACTTACCCAGCGTCTGCACATCCTTCCTGTGCGCGCACACTGCCCACCCACTGCGTGCCCTGTGTACACGCGCCTCCCTGTGTATTCAGTGGGACTTCACCGCACAGACTCAGTTCCCTCCACGTATCTGGTCACAGACCAGATGGCTCTGCACAGCAGCGCAGAGAGTCAGGGCAGCAGCTCTGTACTTGCTCCACGCATGGTGCTCAGACAACAGCTGGCTTCCTGTCACCTTCTGCCCAGTGAGACACAAAATAGGATGAAACGGACCTGAGACACTCGACAACTCAAGCAAGATAAACTAGAAGCGCTGGAAATGACCCGACTCACGGCCAGCAGCCTCAACAGCAGTTCCTGACGGACTCTGCAAGCCCAACGTGCTGTCCTTCGAGCTTGGTAAGGTGATGTGTTTGAACACAGCGGGAAGCTGCGCCCTCCACACTGGCCTCGGCACCAGAGCAGAGCAGCACACTGCGCCCACTGCCGGGTCCCGCAGAAGGGACGTGGCCAGCAGCGGGCTGTCCCGCCCCGCCACGGTCCCGGCAGGACAGAGGGAAGTGCCGCTCTCAACACCGAGGCACCATGGCTTCTGCCGCTCTCACGACAGACACTCAGAGTCACAGATGACACAGGAAAGCTCCTCGTCCAGCACCGGCACAGAGGAGATGCTTTACACTTTACATACGAGCCAGCTCTGCCACCACTTTGGATTCTACGATTACACGTCTTACTTCGCACACAAGTGAGAAGCAGCACGTGCGAGAGCCCACAGGTCAGGAGGTGGCAGGCGGCGTGCTCTTCAGGAGGGTCCTAAGTGTGCGCAGAGTGAGACACAGTGCTCAGGAGAAAGGCTCAGCCACTACTGCTGTGGCTGGGGACGACCGAGCCTTCTTTTCAAACAACGTGCAAAGCTCATCAGTGGTGCTCCCGTCCGGTAAAGGGCAGAGCGCACTTTAATTTCGGTGGTTAATGAACCCTGGAGGGCAGCTGGGAAGAGGCGGCGCGGGGACACCATTAACAGGTACCTCTGCTGGAGAAGCGTCCGGGCAGCAAGCAGCCCCGCAGGGCAGAGAAGCGGTACTTACTGTCCTCACGGCTGGACTGGAAGCTGCTGCCCCTCTTCAGCGACGCCGTCTGGCTGAGGTGGCCCAGCACGGAGGGGCGCACGTCACCCTCCAGGTCCAGCAGGGGGCTGTGCAGGCCTGCGCTACCTGGAGGAGAGGCAGATTCCTAGTGCCACACATCTGACGCGATTTTGTGCTCAACTGCTCTGCTCCTTTAAGAAAGCACCTGATACATTTAAAAATGTTTTAGAAGTCATTCCCACTGCGACAAACTGAGATGGTTCTGTGCCGGCCCGGCCCGGCCCGCCCCCCCCCCCCCATCCTCACAGTTCTAACAAAGCCTGGGGGCGCTCGGGCAGCACTCAGGAATGCGCATCCCCAAAGTGGAGTGGGTTCCACAGCAGAACAGCGTCCGGGCACTTGGAGGGGAAGCCACGGGGACAGCCTCTCTCTCTCTCCCTTCCCCAGCCCTCCTGCCCTTTCCTCCTCCTTCTTTCCTTTTCCCTGGTTCTAAGGATTAAATCCTAGCCTTCACACTGAGTTACACCCTCAGCCTTCGTCAGATTTTATTTTGGGAGGGGATCTCTCTAAGTCGCTAAGTTGTCTGAGCTGGGCTTGAACTTGCAGTCCTCCTGCCTCAGCTCCCCGAGCGCTGGGGTGGTTACAGACACGCACAAACACACCGGCTTCTGCTTCTTTTCTTGGATGAATCTGTGACGTAAGTGTACACTGTACAGCTCTCTAAACCCACTGTCCTTGCTCTGAGCCATGGGGGCGGGCTCTCCATTTCCATGCCTGGCGCCAGCCTCCTGCGCGCATTCCAGAGGCCGGAACACTATTAGTGCCCAGAGATTTTCCTCCTCATCTTGAATTAATCACATGCTAAGACACTACTTTCTCTTCCTTTTTTCTTGGTTTTATTTTTGCAGTCCTGGGAATGGGACATCAGGGATTTGCACTAAGTATGTGATATCCCCAGCTCTTTTTATTTGCTATTTTGGGACAAAGTCTCACTAAGTCACTAACTGGCCAGGCTGAGCTTGAACTTGGAACTGCTTCACCTTGGCCACCCGAGTGCTGGGGTCCTAGGTGTGCAGCACTGACCGGCTAGAAACTCCTTCGATTCTCTTAGCAGAAGCTCAGGATAAAGGCTGAGCAGTGTTCTGCAATCCAGACTGTCCTGAGAATCAGGAAAGAGGTGTTTCAGAACGGAGCTCAGGAGCTCCCAGGACACCGCCCGTGTTAAGGACACTCGTCTCAGACCGGGACTATTTTTTGTGGATCTGCAGACGAGCCTCCAGCAGCTGCTCCAACTCTCCCTCAGAGGGCAGATCCCATGGCAGATGGCACGCAGGGAGTGTTCCAGAACACTCTCCCTACAGAGTGCTCCTGGGCCAGGTGTGGTGTTGTGCGCTGTGACCCCACTGCCTGGGAGACTGAGGCACAAGGGTCATTTGAGGGAAGAGTCTGGGAACAGCTTGGGCAATACAGACGGGTCTGTTTGGGTCACCAGACCACTAGCTTCAACCGAGCAGGGTGAGGAGTGCAGCGCATGCATGCACAGGGCCTCGGACTGGACCCCAGCCCTGAATTGCAAAGAGAAAGAGAAACAAGGAAAAGAAAGGCGGGGCAGGGCGGGGGCGCAGGAGGGACAATCTGCTCGCTGTGCCACCTCCACGCCACACTGGTCTTTCCTCTTTGCCCACTAAACTCAGTGGGAACTGCAGCTGCGTGGTCACCGCTCAGAAGTGTCATCCGCGTCCTCAGCTCACTCCGGGGCCAGGACCGACGCTCCGTCTCCACAGCCCCCACTGTCCCTAGCCCTCCACAAGCACCTCCTCAGCCTGTAAGTATTGATCTGAAGTTACTTGCTAAAAATCCTATTTACTTACAAATGGAATTTTAAAAGCTTATAGATTTTTAAGAGTAAAATAATCTAATAGTTTAATAAGACAAGCCTTTTAATAAGAAAACAAATTGGTGGTTTTACGTCTCTATCGGTGCTGCTCAGTAACATGCAGTCGGTGCTTACTGAGTGCGCCCTCCCACCCTGTGACCCCAGTGTCCTCCTCCCACGTGATTCATCTGCCCACTGGGCAGCTCTCCTTCTGACCCCACAGACTGGTGCAGTTGGACTGGCACTGACTGGTGCTGTGAGGTCACTGTGCAAATGACCTGGAGAAAGGGCCCCATGACCACCCACCCTGGGACGCCCCTAGAAATCCTGGCGCTCTTCTTCCTCCGATTTCAGGAAAACTCTAACTTCCTCCCTTGACTGGCACCTGTATCCCTGCATGTTTCGAGGCCGAGAGCTCAGCACGTGTGGCATCCACCGGGTCAGGAGTCGTAGCTCTCCTGAGTCACCAGGTCCTTCGATGCCATCCTCTGCATGAGGTTCGGCTAACTGCTACCTGGTAAGTTTTAGAGAAGTAGAAAGGAAGTTCGCCGGAGAGCTGAGTGGAGCACGGTGCTTTGGAGGACTGTATTCCAGCTGCTGTGCTGAGTGCTGGATACACACTCCTCCATAGGAAATATTTCATCTAAGCTAGGGCTTACACAACCCAGAATGTTAAAAAAAAAAAAATGGCACGCAGTACAGAGTAAAACAATATGAACAGTGAGGAAACAGTGCTTTTGCAATTAATTTTTTCTATATTAAAGAGCAGGTAGAAATTCAATATTTTATGACAATTTAAAGTTTATGTAGGTGCCACTGTTACAAAGTGTAGAATTTGGGAAATTAATATGAAAACTATAAATTCTCTAACATTTGATAGTTTAATAGAAATATAATAAAGAGGCTCAAAGTTAGCAATGCATTAACACAATGTGTAAGCTATATGATTTACATTATAAGTGCACACTAAACAGAGCAAGAAGAGAATACTGACTCAAGATACTGGAAGTCCTTCTTGCAGATTTCTGGACTGTAAGTTTAGGATTAAGAAGGGAAGCGTGTTTCCTGGAAAACACCACGTTCCCACAAAGTACAGTTACCATGGTGTAAGTGGGTCCTAGGAAACGTTTTTCTCCATTATTGGTACTTTGACAACTTTAATTTGAATAGTTTAATATTACATCATCAGGATTGAAATCTTAAATTCTGAAATGGTTATTCTGCTTCCCTTTAATAACAGAAATGGATTAGGAATATGCTTCTGTCTTATTAGAAGCTGCGTCCTCTGCTGTCGGTGATGCCAGCAGAGCAAGTCAGATGTAAGCAACTTGTACACAGCCACCTCGTACCCTGGCAAGGCAGCCTAGGGATGCGCTGGGCACCTGGGCCTGAGGGCAGGGCTCCGCACAGCAGTGTACTGACGGATGCAGACAGGCACTGCTCTCCCCAACATTCTGCTTCTTTTGTCCAAAAATGGGAAAAAAGTCCTACAGTCGGGTATTTTACTAGGAATTAGAAAAATTATACTTTGATGAAAAAACTGATGTAAACACTTTAAATATCACTTGTCACAGGAAAAAATGTCCTTAAGGATTCTGACATGCCTTTCAAATTCCAACTCTATGACTGAGTATTTCCTACCCAAAAAATTATTAAAAATAGGAAATGGTTTTGACAATAAGTACGCATCACTATAAGAAGACAAAAGAATAAGGCAAAAATACAGGATTTCTGTAAAATGTAAAGTCCTAGAAGTCTTTAAAACATTTCACAAGAATTCAGCCTATTTTCTCCCAACTATTTTCCTTTACATAAGACAGCAATACAATAAAATGAGCTCAGAGAAATGGACACATCACACAAAGTCATGGCCGCAAAGGAGAGTCCAGCAGACCTTCAGGGGTTTCTGCTGCATCCTGTTCCTGCGGACGGGGGGGCCCGGAACAACGGCAAACTGTGCTGTTCACTGTGTCCTTCCCCAAGCGCTGAGCAGCTGCATGGACACCAGGCGGGGACAGTGCTCGGCTGGACCTGAGACTCTGCAGTGCTCACGAGCAGCGGAACCTCTGTCCACAACAGTATTCACAAAGCTGTGCTTACCCTTTTCAAATTACTCTCAAATTAACAAGAATTCTTACGAGTCACTTGTTTTCTCCGTAGCAAATCCTCTCTAGAATCTAATTCTTCCTGCAAGTTTTCTCTTTGGATGGATGCATTTTTTTTGTCACAGAGCTCAGGATCAAACCCAGTGTATGCCACATGCCAGGCATGCACACTGCTAAAGAGCTCCATCCCCAGCACATGGAAATTTTTTAAAAAGTTTTGGTCAGATAGTTAATTATTTTTAGCTATGATGAGAAGCTGTAACTTTATGCCCTCATCTGGGCCAATCCCAACAAACAGTTCCTATGCTACACACCAGGGCAAGCAGCAGTCCTCACAGGAGCCCGGAGGTCACGCAGCTGGTGTGGCTCCGAGCGGCTCTGCGTCACAGGGCTGTCTGCAAACCATTCCCACAAAGATTCATACTTAACTATGCAACTTCCAAAATTATCTTTAGCTGGAAAATTCTGATTCTCTGATCTAAAGTTGGGATATGAAATTTCAAATCACCACAAAGAGAAAAAAAGACACACATGCTTATTCTGTGTGCTGCTTCTCCAGCTCAGGACTCTGATCAGAGAGCAACCGGGGGCACGGTGCCCCAAAGGGAAACTGCGTCAGACGCTACGGAAGACAGAAAAAATAGTAACACTTTATTAGACTTCTGTCACGTCGCAGCCTGGCTACTTTAAAGACAATAAACACCAAAGAATGTGCTCTAATAAATAAATGCTTAAGTGGTAAACCTATGGCATTTGTGCTACTTGTTTTTCTTTAAGACCAACGTTGTCTAAGTTGTATACAACAAGTAGAAGTTGCTTTTTTCTAAACTAAAACCTCAGCTCTCAGGCTTAACTGCGGTGCTGGCACTGTGTGACAAGTCGCGGGCTCTGAGTCGCAGTCTGGGGGCGCGTCTCTCAAAGGTTCTGCCGCCATCACTGACTTCTAAGATCAAAATTATGTGACTGTACTCTATCAGAGTTACTGGAGGAAGGAAGGACTGCAGGATAACTGTCATCTGGAGATAAACCTTTGTACTTCGAGTTCTAAAATTCCGGACAGTATTTATAAAAAAATTGATATTAACAATATTCTAAGAGTAAACATGCTTAGGTCTAGCTTAATCTTAACTTCCACAAATAGGGGCTGAATTATAATTTTGCCAATATAAAAGGTGTATCTTTCTTGACAAATGGATGAAAGAAAAGAGAATATGTGCTCCCACTTAATACTTCCACTCTTCCTTCTGACTGCTGAGTCTACGTCTTATTTCTGCCGTTAAAGAAAGCCTCTCTAACATGCTAAGCACATTTTGGAAAGGAAATCTTTTTCTAATTGTGAGTGTGCAGATACATTTAACAAATTATAAACATAAAATTAGGAAATTATTTTTGGAACGCTATATAAACAAAGAGAAATTCTGTTTTAATAAGAAAAAAACAGTTGTAAAACTTGTTTTTAGAGGTTAAGGAAGTTATTTTTTCAGAACACTAATGAGGCAATCCACCACACTATCCTTCATGATTTGTTATTAACAAGTTGAAGCTTCTGCTGCTTTCCATCTGAAATTTCTGCTAGATAAAACTACTTATGCTAATCCATAGATCTAAAAGGATCTCTGGCAAACTTCATAAACTTAAGGATTTATATTAGAAGTCTGAATCCTATAATAATCAGCTTAAAATAAGGACTTCAGAAGTCTTTATAGAATTTGCCTATTATAAGCAAATTTCCAGGGAGCCTTATCATGCCTCGGTCAAGTCCTTTCCACTCAAGCTGGGCCTGGTTTTTCCTGTTTTAAATGCAGATGGTGTTCAGTATTTGCCTAAGGCTCCACACCACACGAAGAGCAGAAGAGAGCCCCGCAGGGCCCCAGCGTGTGGCCCGGTGAGGGGCCGCCCTGCGGAGGAGTCTCACCCTCATGCGGGCGGGGCGGGGTGCGTCCCTTCTCACCGTCCACACCAGTGGGGCCGGGCCCTCGCGCTGCACTCTGAAGGACGGCCGACTTCCTCGCCGTCCTGAACACCTCTGAACACACTGCCCGTGCACAGCGGGGCCCTGTCCTGTGCGGCAGCCCGACCACCCCGCTGCTTGTGGACCAGACACTCAGGGCCCTGCGCCTCCACGACCGGGCAGGGCGGGGCTCCTTTCAAGCACACCACATACAAGAACTTCAATGCCAAAGCTGCGGGTGGGGCGGGCGTATCAGGGCACAATTACAAACTCCACACCGAGGAGGAGAGGGACCTGTGTCAACAGATAAAAATGCTCTTTTTGATCCAATTCTTTACATATTTAAAGCTCAGACACAGACATTTCCTCAGTTTCAAGGAAATCATTTAGTCTAAATTAAAGTAAGGAAATGACAGCTAACTCACTCCACTCTGCATTCTCCTTAGCAGGATCCAGGTCAGATTTCTGATGTGGACTTGATCAACATCACCCCAAATGATAGTTAATAAAGGAAATCAGTTTTCAAAGCAAAACAATAGGTGTAATTTTTCAGGAAGTATTTATTAGCTAACTGGCTAGTTATGCAAAAACCATACATTTGCAAACATTAAGGTAAATAAGTAGCTAAAAGAAAATTATGCTTTAAGCCCTATACTTTTTGGCCGTTACATATAGATTATATAGGGATATAATAGTAATATAAGTAAAACAATTATAACAAGAAGCACAGAATATCAAATTTAAATACTTATGGTATCAATATTTTTAAATGGTCAGGTAATGGCAGCACACACACACATAGCTGACATCCACTGTCAAATGCTCTCCGTTAAGGACAAAGGACACGGCCAGATGGAGCAAGCTCTGGGTACAAGAAGTGTGCCCAGAGGCACAGCAGGGAGACCCCGACAAGCCGGGACGCCACCTCTCAGCCTGCCCGATCTAAAGCAGAAAGCATGCCCTGCAAGGGGAATAGAATCTATTCTGAAGGCAAAGGCACAAGCAAAGGGACCTTAAAATCCAACTCTTGCCTCTGGTATTCAACAGCTGTCACTTTTATACAGGATCAGAAATGCTATCCCAAAAGTAAATCAAATTCTCCACTCCCACGTTACTGACTCTCAAAAACAAAAGTCTAAATTACTAGGATTATGCCTTCATTTTTATTTGGAGGTTAACATCATCTTTTCTACTTAAGATTTAAAACAATCTACAATCACTGTCTACAAAAGCCCCCAAACTGCAGCCCCTCACACCCCCTGCAGGCCTCTGCACACGCTGACACACCTAACTCGGGCAGCAGGTGTAAATCAGACGCACGTGGACATCAGTCCACCTGCTTCTGCCTTCCTTCCTAAACCAACCTCTGTCATCCTGAGTTCATGCTGTGGTCAATGTTCAGGAGAAAGACTCTTTTTTTTTTTTTTAATTTCCAGAAAATTATCTCCATAAAGGAATCTTACGTATGTCCAATCTCATGATGTCAACTTCAAATAAAAATTACAATTTTACTAGGAGATGTATATGTATAACAACAATTTCTGCCCCTTCTCAGCTGTGAAGCATTTTCAGCTCCACAGAGAAGCCAGTGCCTCGGGGGAGTTTGCTAACAGGCTGGAATTCCGTCCAGCCATGGAGTGAGGCCAGAGGGCGTGCACCCACCCGCCCCCGAGGTACACACGTGTCTGCACAGAGTACACGCAGAAAGGGTACAGCTGTATTTCTAGCTATCAGGGAAAAACCCTTTAGCTATGTTGCGGAAATTCACAAATTGCAGGTAAGCTAGAATACTATAATGTGCACATTCTATGATCTTCAGCTGAAAATATGGCCTTTTATTTTCTAAAACACTTGAGAAACATTTTTTGTTTCAGCAAGTACTATATTTAGAAACTGGATGAATGTTTGAAGTAAAGAGGTAAAAATTCACCACAAGCTCTGTATTTATCTTTAATAAATTCACCATTGTGAAAAATCAAATAAACATTTGGGTACAATACGCTGTCTCCAAGTTTTCAGGGAGAACCTCAACCTTCCTCCGGTCGAGCGAGTGTGTTTAGGAGTTCGCTGGCCAGGACCCTCGGGCGCACCTGTGACCCCGTGTGCAGAGGCACAGCCGAGGCCGCAAGCTCGAGGACAGCACGAGCCATGCAGTGAGGACCTGTCACGCACACCAAGGGGAGAAAGAGTCCACAGCTAAGCCAAACTACCCTCCCGTCCTGAACGCCTCTGCCTCAGCCTCAGCTCCAAAAGGCCCGTCTCGAAGTTCTAATGACAAACGTATCTGAAAGCAGCTGACCATTCCTCCACTCCTCGGGTAGACCGATGAGTCCCCCCAAGGTGATCAAAGTTTAATGTAAAATACAAGGAACCCGAAGGAAAGGGGCTACAGCGCAGCCTGGAGAAGCGGAGTCAGACTGCCCTCAGTTTTAAGCTTCAGAACAGGTGTCTGAAGTGTTCAGAGCAGTTTGTCGGCTCCCCACCGCGGGCTGCAGCGTCAGGCCGGCGGAGGAGCGGGGGTGTCTGCCCACACTGCCAGGTGTGTGGCAGGTGCGGCCTCCTCCGCTCTGCACCGCAGGCTGTAACCTAAGGAGCACCATCTGCGCAGCTCCCGCTCCCCGTAGTTAATGCAGCAGCTAGAATCCAGAGGGTCCCACCGGCCCTCCTGGTAACGTTCACCCGGCCGCCCCTCACTGCCAAGCACTTCGTCTGTGCCAA
This sequence comes from Petromus typicus, assembly GCA_004026965.1. Lineage (NCBI taxonomy): Eukaryota > Metazoa > Chordata > Mammalia > Rodentia > Petromuridae > Petromus > Petromus typicus. Next base: position 37,884 of record PVIR01008689.1, read on the forward strand.
ACACTTCCTTGGAAAGGAGCAGCCTTGTGCAGCACGCTTCCACCTTTGAAAAGTCATCACCAACTCTGCTCACAAAACTGTCTCCGAAGACGAGGACAAACGCAGCTGACAATTTGTCCAGGCTACCATGCAGACTTTAAAAATATTTACATACTGGGGCCGGGGCGTTAGCTCAGTGGTTCCGGCGCCTGTCTTGCAAGCGCAAGGACCCGGGTTCGATTCCCCGGTAAGCACATAATAATACTGGGTGTGGAGACCCACACCCAGCAGCAACCAGTACCACATACCACAGTGCCGGGCGCGGTGCTCACGCCTGTAATCCCAGCACTCGGGAGGCAGAGGCAGGAGGATTGCTGTGATGTGAGTTTGAGGCTGAGCTCAGGGCCAGCCTGAACCACAAAGCGAGACCCTGTCTCAAAAAAAAATAAAAAAATAAAATAAAAAAAAAATTTACATACTAACTAAACGTTATCAGATTCATGCATAAAGACTAAGTTTACTTCAAAAGACATCAAGAATTATTTTCTCACGGGAAATATTTATGATCTATTCACTTAAAATCAGGTCTAATTTCAAAAACTTACCTAAAGTTAACTAAGTTCTTAACTACATTCTTAACTGTGAGCTGGCCTAGATGGAGGCCGCAGTCTTGGCAAGCTGAGGCGGTCACAGGAGCCTGCTACCTCCGCCTGTCCAGGGAGCAGAGATCTTGGGCCTCTCACCTGGCACCTCTGGGACACCTTCTACACACGTGAGATGGATCCAAGATCATTTATTGAAGTAGACGATTTTCAAGGTTTAGATCTCTCCTAAATCTATTATAATCACAAGAGAATTTCCCGCAGAAAATCCACAAGATAGTGAAGCTTCCTCCATATTACCTTATCATTATATTATGTATAATTAAGACAATCATAAAATACATACTCAAAGTCTTTCATCACAACAGCATTGGATTACATAGAAGAAACTATGCTTATTCCAGAAAACTTACGATGAAGGAGAGGACTTTACACAGCACACCACATTCACATGCGTGCACCATACACAGATGTGTCACCTGTGGAAGTGGAGGGAATTGTGCACGTAGAGGTGACATGTCCCCGGGAACTACACATGCATCAGTGGCGACAGACAGCGCGTCTAAGTGCACACTGCCTACAGGGAAGCACGTCTTACTCGTTGTTCATTCCTATTCCGTGGAGAAAACACTACGCGGTAGGCATCTACGGCACATTTCTCATCTGCACTTGCAAGGGCAGCCTTTAGGAAGTAATGTATTTTATGTATTTCAAAGGACGGTGGAGAATCTCAATGGCTTCTGCACTTGACAACTAACTGAATATCTGATAGGAGGAAATTACTGAATGCATTTCAGGTATACTTAATGGGGGTTCCGATGAATACTTTTATATTTGTTTGCTGTTTTGTGGGAGTGGGGGTTGAACCCAGGGCTTTGTGCACACTACGCCAGTGCACTGAGCTACTGTGTGGTCCAGAGAAGTAAAAATGGCTCCTTTTCTACATAAATTTTTGCTGCTGCCTTTCCCCCTAGAAATGCTGTCCTTGGAGATAAATACACACGGCAGTACTTGACATCAGAGGTCAGGGAATAAATCCCTCAGATAAGAGGTGTGTTCCCTTTTATCTTCCAGAAAGATTCGGATCTTTGTGAAAGAGAATGAGCTCTCAGATACTTCAAATACAGATATGACTATATGATACATAAAATTTTGTGAAACTTTTCTAATCTGAAAAAGTTCGGCTGAGTGTGGTACATGTGTGTAGTCCCAGCACTCAGGAGGCTGAGGCAGGTGCATTGCGAGTTCAAGGCCAGCCTCAGGTTCAAAGCAAGCTCACACTACTAGCAAGACCCTGTCTCAGAAAACCAAAAAATAAAAGAATGAAAATAAAAACTACAAAGTCCATATGCTGTTTTTACAAACAAAACACACACCCCAGAAGCTAAGCATTTGCATGCCATTGACTCAGACTCTTCTGTACCCGCAGCAGGAGAAGCAGTCATTAGCCGACCTATCTCACGTGGGCCCAGCAAACACTGATCCGCCACCCTCTCCACAGGTATCTGGACAGAAAGCCGAGCTGCCCTCCATCTGAGCGGCCACATCACCTTTCCTAGGAAGCTGCCTATATCCCTGACCACCAGGTGCATCTGGAATACAGCTTGAGACAACTCCGCCACCGGTGCAGCACGCTGCGGCAGAAGGCGACAGAACACGCACTCCGGGACAGCCAACTCTGGGCGTTACCTCATGCAGCCACGGAGCCCCGCCCCTCGCTGTCTCCAGCCCCTCGAGCAACACTCAGCGTGCTGCCATCTTCCCACACACCAGGCCCCACCTGCGGCGGTGCTGGCAGAACTGGGACAGAGGGGCAAGGCCAGGAGCGAGCAGGCTGAGAAATGGTCGGGGGACCCAGACGGGCATCTCAGGACAACACTATAAACAGCAGACTCAGAAGTGAGCAGACCTAGATAGATCACGGGGACATGAATATGCCAAGGCATGCTTCGGGGTTCCCGAACACTAAGAATCATTCTGTCATTTGCCCAGACTTCCACTTGCTACTCGTGACTAGGAATTTTGACTTGTGTCATTATTCCCAACACATCAAGCGAGAACAGCATCAGAACTCACAGCACTCAAACACGAGAAATGTACCTCACACGTCCCCGCAGGAACTCTGGCAGACCCACCGTGCTGTGCCGGGCCGTCCTCGACCTCCGCCCGGGCCCTCCAGGCCTAGCTCAGCCCCAGCCTCCTGCCCCCGTCATCTGCTGAGGAGCTCAAACTACACCTGCCATCCTTGTGAGGCCACCCCCAGGGCACTCAGTGCTCAGCCCTGCGGACGCCGCTCGGACCTTCAAAGGTGCCCAGGGCCTTTCTGACCTGTGCGTTACACCATGCTCTCCTGAATCTTCTGCCCCGACGCCTGCCCCGCTTCTGATCGCAACACAGGTTAGACGCTCCAGGCCCAGAGCACGCCTCCCTGACCTCGGACCGGCAGGCTCTGCTCCCAGGAACTGGACCCCGTCTGCCCTCCACTCAGTGCTGAGCCGGCACGGGCTCGGCTCCGCTGCCGGAGTCAGTCCGCTCAGGATGTCGGAAGACAAGATTTCACTAACAAAAGTCTACAAGCAAAAGTGGCTTCCACTTCCCTTCAAGCCCTCCCAGGGCCCTGTGCAGGGGCCACTGTCTCGGATGGCGGGAGCTGCTGTCCGGCCTCGGTTCACGCAGCAGGAGACCCGGACGCCGTCCTGACCGGCCATCGGCCGTCCACAGCGGCTCCCAGGACACCACGTCCGGTTTCTTCCGTCACTCCCCTCCCCCTAGTTCTGGGAGCCACAGGGTAAGAACTCGGCCTCACCAGTGAGGGCAGGGCGGAAACTGCATGCAGGCTAGCGCGAGCACTGCCCGGGCACTGTGCTGCCCAATCCGGGGCAGGCAGGTCTGGGGTCTGTGCCCACCCGTGGGCACCATGGCTAGGACCGGCAAACAGCCAGCGGGCGGACACAGAAGCCAAGACAGCTCGGCAGCGGGGCGGGGGCGCGGGGGGGGGGGGGCGGGCGCTTGCCTTTCAGGTCCTGCACATAGCCCTCCTTGCAGCTGTGCATGAGCTGGAGGATCCACTCGTGTTGGGCTCCGATGCACTGCCACGCGGGGTCTCCGGGGGCACGCAGGTCTGACAGGTACCTGCAAGAGCAGTCCACAGCCGCGGTCAGCACGGGCAGAAGAAAAGGCTGGCCTAGCACTAGGCTTAATCACAGAAACACCAAAGTTTTACCAGTTAGTAAAGCACTTGCCTTTTGTTTTCAATAAACTAAATTCAAATTCCACATAGTTATAAATGACAGTAGTGTACTGCTAAAAACTCAGCTTTCCACCTGAGGACAGCTGAAAAGCCAAAGAAACCCCGACCAGGATCCGAGGGCCGGGTGAGAGCGACTGGACAGCTGGCCCAGTCCTCAGCGCCGGCTGAGCTGGCCAGTGCCAGGCAGAGCAGAGCACCAGCCCGGCCACTAGATGGCAGTACAACACCACTCCCTTCCTACAGGGAGCCAGCGGGGGACTTGCCTCTAAAGCCCCAATCTTAAACCCTTAGTTCATGACTAAGAAAATTCTTCTCTACAGCATATATTCCCGATGTACTCTATTACTTTTTATGTAGCTTTTTAGATAAAGTCTTTTTTCTCCCTTAATACACCCAGATAGACAATAAACCCACACAGACAATAAATTTTGGTAGAAATTTTTCTGTCAAATGTTATTCAAGACTAAGCCCTCAGTCTTAAATAATACAGTAATATACATTATGATAATACATTAATGTAACAGCTTAAATTTAAATAAACTCCAAAAGCCTGGAAAAATAAATTTCTTAAGATCATTTTTAAACTAAACACTGTCTTTTGTTGTCCGATCAGAGATGTGAAAGCTGGGTATGGCGGAGCGTGCTCATAACCTGTGCTCTGGGAGACCAAGGCGGGGAGACGGCAAGGTCGGGCCGAGCCGGTGCAGCTCAGCCAGACACCGTCTGTGGGCTGCTCCGCATCCTGACCTCTGTCGGCAACGGGGCAGAGACCCCTTCCGCAGCAAGTCAGCAACACAGTGTGAGGAGAGAACTGACAGGCAGAAGCCCTTTGGCACCGAGCGAGGGAGGGGTCCAGCACTGGGCACCTCGGAGGGCCCGGGAGCAGCTCGCAGGGCAGGGCGCCCTGCTTCCCTTCCAGGGACGCGGCCGGCTGCAGGAGGCCGCGCTCAGCAGGTCTCTCTCGGGCCTCCTCGCACCTGCGAGCCGACACACCGCTCGGCACACAGGCCCACCCCGCCTCCCACGCTCCCTTCCTCCACTCGTGCCGCGCTTTCTGCGGGCACCCCTCGGAAACACCCATGCTGCCCTTCTCTCCTGCGCAGAGACCTCTTTCCAACCACCTCTCTCGCGGGTCTGCTCCGCCTCGGGAAACCCGCGCAAGCCCAGTGCCTGCCACTCTCAGGGACCTGGCGTCAGCAGCAAGTCGGGCGTGTCTCCTAGAGACGCTCCGCCTTTCAAGTTTTAAACTGCAGGTTAGGAACGCGGTGGCCGCGCCTGGGCTCTTTCTCAGGCAGTTCAGCAAGAAAAATCAATTCACTGGTTGCCTTGGTAACTTTTAAAGTCTAAGTCTCTAGTAGTTGACTGTCCGTGCAAAATTTAACATTAATCCTCTATTGTTCATCAATAATTAATAAATTAAAGGAATCTGAAAGCATTTTATAAGCTAGTTATTCTCTCAGAAACTCTAGAGGATGTTTCAATCCTAAAGTACAAGAGTTTGTTGTAGTCTCTTCCATTAAATTTCTTTCTTTTAGTATAAAGCTCTAAAATAGTTTCATTACAACAATCTTTGTTACGACATGCTATTGCTATTTCTTTCTAAATTACATATTAAAGAATACTCTTTTAAGGTTTTTTGCAGAGAAAAATAAAATAAAGCATGTTAATTACAATAAACATAAATTCAATATTTTAAAATTTAAAAATTAAAGTTTGAAGCCTTATTCTGACATCAGTTTTACCAATTAAGAGATGCAGGATCACAATTACCCAGAAAGCGGCAAACAGAGCTGTTTCACGCTGAGGCTGGCATGTTCCCGGCCAGCACAGAGACTGAATGACAAGGGAAAATAACCAGGGCATCTCCAGTTAGATAAACGACAAGTACAGAACGCAGCGGCCGTCCAGCCCTCACGCCTGGCACGCGCAGTGCGCACGCAGTGAAAGCACCGCCACACCGCAGACGGGCGGCCCGGCTCCGGTCTGACACCTCCACTCAACAAGAGTTAACATTTTAGATTGAAAATGGTGATCAAGTTGCTCCGTATCTTCTTGAAGCATCAAAATAAGTATATGATAAAAATATGGAAACTGTTGTCGACATTCCTCTACTGTTCCTTTATTTTATTTATTTATTTATTTTTTTTTTTTTTTAGGTTTTTTGAGACAGGGTCTCGCTTTGTGGTTCAGGCTGGCCCTGAGCTCAGCCTCCAACTCACATCACAGCAATCCTCCTGCCTCTGCCTCCCGAGTGCTGGGATAACAGGCGTGAGCCACCACGCCCGGCACTGTGGTATGTGGCACTGGTTGCTGCTGGGGTGAGTCTCCATGCCCAGTATGGTAATTGTATGTGGTTAACCGGGGATCTAACCCTGCACTTGTAAGACAGGCGCCAGAACCACTGAGCTACATCCCCGGCCCCAATCCTGCTAGTTCTTAAGAGGGAGAAGTCCTTGCACTCGAAAAGTAATAGCTTACTCTGAGGACAAGAGCAGTAATCAAGATACCCGGCGAAAATTAGTCAGTATTTTTGAATCACAAGATATATATAAAACTCAGTGACTACTCATTATGTGCCAGGTGCTATCAAGACCACTAGCACCTCCACCGGTCCTGAGACACAGACCATGAACGAGCCCCCCTGTCCAGGTGGAGGAGCTGAGGGAGGATGCAGAGAGCTGTTCCAAGGGGGCACGGCTGGTCACATGACTATGTCTGCTCTGTAACATCCTCATTTTCTACCTGTCACTAAGGGCTGCTAGTGAGATGATCTAGGATACAACCTTCCAGAACTGCCAGACCCGCTGAGCCCAGGCACACTCCTCTGACTGAGAACTGCCTTCCGGGAGGGCAGTGGGACCCCTCCTTCCTGAGCCACGGCCTCCTGGGCTGCAGCACCCCACAGTCCTAGGGTGTGAGCTAACTGCCCGCAGCAGGAGAAGAGGGACCAAGCCATGAGGCCACTTCTCCCGTGGCCAGACTGGCAGTATTTTGCTACCATTAAAACATGATTATTCTGTAACTGCTCCTATATTAGCATTCAAAAGAATTTGGGTGTCCCACAGAAGACACCTTACAGTTTCCGCCCTTTGTTTTCCCCTGCCCCCCTTGGTCAGGTTTCCGGAATTCCCCAGATTAGCTTCCAGGGTCACGCGAACACCGAGCAGAGACATGTAATTTGTCAACATGTTTGCCCACATTTACCTTATGTAACGTTTCTGGTCATGTAAGGTTGATGGTGTCTCAAGCAATTTATCCAGAAGTAACTCTTGTAAAGCTTCGATACGTGTTTCTACTTCGGCATAATCTATTTTTTTTAAAAAAAATATATATATACACAAGAGTTAATAGAAGTGAAATTTAAAGTTGAATTTCACAAAGCAGAAAAGTGTTTGCCTGTTAACTGAGAAGTACAAGGAGCCTCTGTGGTCAGGATCTCAAAGGTCTACACGGCATGTGAGCCTGCCAGGCCCGCTGACCCGCAGCGTGTGAGGTCGGCAGCTCTGGCCGCGCGGGAAGCCGCCACAGCGAGGAGGTGAGTCCTGTCCGCCCAGGCTTTGCGGACCTCAATTTTGCATTTCATAAGCACTGTGATACCTCTCCTGCCTGATAAGGTTTTAACCACAGGGATTTTTAAGCTTCTGTTATTTTCTATAACTCCGGTAGGAGAAGTGATTCAAAAACTGCTGCTTCACTTTAAAGGAATTCAAGGACGTATCAGTCTCCCTGGGAAAGGGAAACTGAGACACTGGCTTCCAAGCCCCCGGAAGAGCTCACACTCTCTCTCTTTCTAGCAAGAAACATTTCTGTAACAGCATCATAATTAATAAAAAAAGCGTCTGAGACTAACCTCCCATCACAGATGTTCATTTTCACTAGATCTGAGGAGGAAAAACTATGCTGTTTTTGAAGTAATTGTTCTACATTTTAAAGAAAGCACTATACAGACAAAATCTAAACTGCACGTCACACTCTCTGCAGCACACACCCCACATTCTTCCTGTAAAAAGGGAGTAGAAGATCTGAAAATAAAAAACAAGGCTTACATTTCTTGAAAACTTGCACCTCTGTTTTCCCAAAGAGTGACTTGGCCTTTTCATAATCATTAATAACCACATCATAATCACCCTTTAAAATAAGAAGCATTTGGATACCATCAGTAAAACATAATGAAGACATTTGGTTAATATAAAAAACATCTTAACAAATCCTTAAAATTCATGACATCTCTTATGGTGCACAAGTACTCTACCTTTTGAATATTCCTTTCAATATTCAGAGGAAGGTTGAAGAGAAACTTAAACCGTTGCAGCACACTGAGCGCGTTTCTCGTGGAATCCGCCTTGTCCTTTCGACCTAGCACTTCTTGAAATAGCGCGTCTGCAGTATTACTTGCTCCTATTTTAAAAGGAGAAAAAGAAACTTAAATAAAAGCTGACTTTAATCAGAAAACGTGTTAACTGAGGACTAGAAAAAAAGTGTTTAATGTAGCTTTACATTAACATTCAGAAGACGGTTTTTTTCTTTTAAGTTAGCTATATTGGAGATCTTTTATAGTTTGCTGAAATAAAATTTTCATTTTGCCTGCTAAGTCTTTTCATATGTTAAGAATGAGATCCAATTAAAAACAACCATACTTACCATGCCCAAATAAATTCTCTAACATGAATCAACATTTACTGTAGTTATGCTTCCAAATAATATGGCAATTATAGGCCCTCAGGTTATTTCATTACTTCAGACAATACAAATAAAGGAACACACAGCCATGCCTGTGCGCACACTCACATACTCAGGAAATCCCAGACCAAGGTCTGCAGACAGGGAGATAAAACAAGGGAACCAGCTTTTAGGGAAGTTGTTCAAAAGACATATTTTAAAACCAAGGCTACTTCTTTACAGAATTAGGTCCTTGTATTACAGGTACAGAAAGTCATCTACATAAATGAAAATGACAAATTTAACATTGCATCAGCAATATTTTCAGTCAGCTAGTTCTTATAAAATGACACACAAACAGGACATTTTATAAAGGTTCTTTTTTTCACCTGGAAGGCTTCACACTCTTTGGTTCATGGTGATAAAAGAGCTGCTTTAGCTAAAGAAAATTTGCTATATACAAAAACAGCTTAGACTTTGTAACTTGTGAATTATTTTCAATTAGACACCAGGAAAGGGGAGAAAAGGATAAATTGTTTTCAGCTTTTGATCCCTGCCTGAGAGAGTCTCTCCATTATCTGGTCTAGTGACCGTACTTTAAGCAGAGATGAGAAAATTACCTCAGCCTCGCTGGGTGGCTGCATGCCACGTCCCGGTCCGCATCGTGGGTGGCCCGGTCCTGTTACAAGTCGTCTTTGTAACATGATTGCTTTATCTAAATAATGTTTAAGTTCTGTTGAAATTTTAAAGACCTCATATAAAAACTTTGTTTGGTCAAGATAACTGTTTTCACCACATGCTGTTTAACGCAGAACACTGAACTTCTATTCTAAGAGGAGGGAAAACGCATTTCCTTCTCACCACCAAACTGCATGCTGGAGGCTGAGTGAGTGTCTAAAATCTGATTAGGGTTAAGATTTCTTCAAGGAAAATTATTTTACAGCTTTTGCTTATCATTCTAAAAATACAAACTGAATGAGTGCCAGCTTCATAAACGATTAGATATGAAAATGGAACTGCATGTCATGAAAAGGTTAATTACTTCTGAGGAATCTGGATGTTAATCACCGGATGCTTGTGCACTGAAAGAGCCTGTCCAAAGAGCATACAACCCTAAATTAGACTTTCATTATCTTATTTTTAATGTGATAAAAAATATCAATTAATAATTTAACTGCTTTAAAAACTGTGATAAGACGTATAGAGAGAGAACTCATAAATAAAACAAAAATTTATAAGCAGAAATTACAAACTGTAAAGTCAGAATTTATGTAAAATATATGCATTTATAAATGAAGAATTTCAAGTGAAGAAATAATGAAAAATTATGTAGAAAATTTCTGCCAGTAAATTATTTTGTTGTGAATCTTACTGTGTTCGTAACTCTGATAACTGGAAGGAAATACAGGAGGGCAAGGACTGCAAGATTTGCACAGCAGAGAACAGTCCCCAGTAGCCTTCATAATGCACTCTGGCTACAGAAGAGAGCGCACAACTGCTACACGAAGGGTGCTCTTCCTGCAGCGCGGAGCTGCAGACAAAGGCCAACCTGCTCTGATCCCGCGCCTGTGCCGCTCTGCACACCTTGCCTGCCCTCCCGCCACACGCCTAATTTGATGGCACTGCAGGGGCTGGACGCCCAGTGTGTGGCCACAGGACACAGCTGCACAGGCGGCCAGGAGAGTGGGGACTCTGGGCTCTGGAGCTGCGAGGCCGCCCACCCAGGAATGTCTCAGCACTGGGGATCTGCACCAGGACGTCGCTCTCTCGGTCACGTGGGAGCCCAGGAACCAGCATCGCACCATGCGACCACCCGCCGCCTGCCGGTACAGTGGCGGCCTAACAGGAAGAAAGGTGACTTCTGCACTGTGTGCTACTCACGTGTCACACACACACACTGAAGGCCTGGGGGCCTGTCCTTAGCACACAAAGAAAGCCAGCCGTGCCAGGATCCGGGCACCTTGGGAGACTAGGCCCGTAATTCTAACAGGCCTTAGAATTTCAAGCACACGTATTTAAAGCATCGTTGCACTGTTTCTTACTTTGAGGTGATCTCACCGGCCCCTTTCTTAACCCTGACACTGGAGACTGCGGGTCACAGAAGTGAGTTTTAATCTGTGCTCTCTGCTCTATGGGAGGCTCCCTCTGGACCATGTATCCCATAAAAAGGCAAGCTGGGTGAGGCTGGAGAGTGAGACATCAGCGCGACTGGGAAGTTGAGGACTATCACAGACAGTCGGAGGTGAACACTGCTGTAAACAGCACTTAATGCCAGTCTCGGGCCATGACTGACCCGAGCCCACAGCTTCCTGGGACAGAGCCTGAGGGCAGAGCTTGTGTGCCCTCCGCTCCCCAGCTCCCCGGAGACTGCAGCAGGCCGCGCTGATAGGTAGCTTGCTTGCTTTTCTTCCTTCCTTCCTTCCTTCCTTTCTTTTCTCTCTCTCCTCTCTCCCCTCTCTCCCTCCTCTCTCTCCCTCTCTCCCCCCCCCTCTCTTTCTCTCTCTCCCTCTCTCTCCAGCTCCCCATCCCAACCACCTGCCAAGTAAATGAGGTGGCATCATTTCCTTTTTCATGGAAATGATTCATACTTTTCTTTAGTGACTAAGTTGTTCCTCTAATTGGACATGGGATTCTTGGGTTAGATCTAATCCAAGTCCTTCAACCACATCTCAACATCAGCTCCCAGATCCACATCTTAAGAAGTATCTCTGAGCGTAAACTCATCTTCAAAACTCACTAGACACATGACGATGGCGGCTGGTGCCTGCGCACTGCCTTCCGCCCTCCTCTGGGGCTGCACCGGCAGCGGGCACACAGGCCGTCACTCCTGCCAGTGCGACACAGACAGTGGGCAGAGCTGACGGGGCTCTCCCTGGGGGAGTGGCCCTCAGGGATCTGACTGCACGTGGTGTGACTGAGCCCAGCGTCACCTCTGCTCATCTCTTCCCACTCTGAACCTGCTCCTCCTGCCGGCATGGGAGGCTGGGTGTGGGAGCAAACTGATCATTTCCTTTTTCCCACTCCACAAGGACCTTACTGCTGCCACCCGTCACCCCAGGGTCCCTCCTCAGCCGTGCTCTCGGCCTGTCCCTTGGTTCTGGCTGGAGGTCCTTGCCCGTCACCCCCACCCTCCTGCCTCCACACCCCCGGCCAGCCTCTTCCTCCCGGTGCAGCCCGCTCTGATCCACCATCTGTCAGACAGCAGAGTGCACTCTGCAAATACAACCACCACGACCCCCCACAGACCTCCAGGGGTCTGGGGACGAGGCCGCCTCCACACAACGGCACAGCACAGCCTGTCTCCCTTGCTGCCTCCGGGGCTTCATCCACCGCTTTCCGAGCTCAGCGCCTCTCCGCGGCAGCAGCCTGCAGGCGGCTTCCTGCTCTCTTCTTGCTGCCCTTCTAAGGCACACCAGCCAGCAAGTCTCCCCACTCACCTGTGTCTGTCACCTGCGTGTGGAGGACAGTGTGCAGAGCCTCACACAGGCCGGCACGCCTCTCCGCAGGGAATCACACCCTCACACACTCTACTGTCCAACTACACTCGAGTTACTCAATCACCTGCGGAGGTGTCTTTATATTTTCCAAGGAGTTATAAACAAGCAGTTAAAAACAAGCACAAATTTTAACTTTACATGCCAAGAAAAATCAAAAGTGTGCTCAATAAACACTAAAACCCAGCCTCTGAGCCGATGTCCAGTAGTTTTTATCCAGGAAGCAGAAGAGGGCAGGCAAGGGCAGGCAGGCCCCATCCTGCCCACGCTGGGACCTGACGAGGGCTACACAATCGGAAACCCAGCAAAGTGATCTCAAAAAGGAAACAACAAACAGCGAAGTTACAGAGACCATCCTCAGTGCAGTAAAATGACTCTCCTTACAATTTTCCCATTCTGCCTGGTGCAAAGCACACTGGCCCTTCTCACTGGTCACTCTCACTGCGCTCCCACAGCAGCGGGGCGATGCGCCCACTGCAGCTGTGCCTTGAAGGCCCACAGTGCCGGCATGAGCCTCACTGCCAATGCTGTCATTGCTGGGATCTGCTGTACCTGTCTTATGGGCCAGGCCCCCCTTCTGACCACCCACATTTGTAACGAGCCCCCCGCTTGGTCATCCGGAGCCAGGGACGGCACAGCCATCCAGAGGGCAGAGGCTGTGGGCCAGCACGCCCCTGGAGTGAGCACTCCTAGAGACGAGGGCTGCGGGCTGCACCCTGTCCCGACTTCCGAGCTGAGCTGAGCTGCCCGGGTGCTCCCCACCGTGGAGTTCCGCCTTGCCACATCCCCGAGGGGCAGTGCCTCCAAGGAAGCGTGGCCTGAGCCCACCTACGAGCAAAACAGCCTCGGCCCTTTCAGAGCGACAGCCTCAGTCATCCCGGCCACAGACCACATGCTCCGCAGCAGCAGACCCACTGGGCCATCCACACTTTAGAATAATGAGAAATGTCAACGCAACATGCTGGATAAGTGAATTTCAGTAAGAGACTAACAGTTACCAGTGGGTTCAAAATAAGACTCAATTACTAAGTTTTCAATGGCAAACATTAGAAACAGGTCAATAATAACCAAAAAATAATTTTAGAAGGTGTCATCACTCATAAACACTAACAAAATGGGACAAAGTTTTTGTGGCCAACATGAGAAAGACTGTTGAAATGTAAAAAGCAAAACAAAACAAAACAAAATCTCACTTAAAAAAAAGAACAAGAACTCAACTTACTGTATTCTTATACACAATAAAAGCCTCCTGAGACATGATCTAAGCAAATTACAGGCATACTCGTTTCTTCCTTCTTTCCAAGGAAATCAAACGAGACATTCAGTGGCCCCCGTGGTCCTGTCTCTGGATGTCGGTCCCTGTGCTCCACCATCTGCAGCCTTGACACAGCTGGTGACAGCGCCAGGCCTCGGCAGGGCCAGCTGCTGCGGGGCGATGCGTCCCTCCTGGCCAGTCGCCCTGGCTGCCCAGCCCAGACGTCACATGGCTCGGGGTACAGAAAGTCTGTCACGCTGCCCTGAATTAGTCAAACCTTTTTCTAAAGGAGTAAACATGAACATCGTGGGGATAACGAATATTCCCAGAAAAAAGGTGATTAATAAAAAAAAAATTGTATTTTAAAGAAAAACTTCACATTAAGTTCTGAGGGTTTCATAACAAAATAACCATTCATGTTAGTCAAGCCCAATTTTATCCAAAAAAAGCAAATTTCAGTAGAAAATTAACATGACATTTCTCAAGTTTACAGCTGGGTAAAAATATATTTCAAACAATTTTTCTTGTAATTTTTACACCACAATTTTCAAGCAAAGATTTTCCAAATTACACCTTAAAAGGAAAAAACTGTCACCACATGATACTACATCTACCCGACGAAAGGATTTTAGATTTCCCAGGCCCTAGTTAATCCTTCTTTCACTGCCACAAGGACATGCTTACTGTGTCAGCTTTCTTACAATTACCTTTTAAACATTACTCAACTGAACTCATTTTTGTGTAGCTATATCACCATTTAATGACAACCTCAATAGTGCAAATAAGATCCTGGAGTGGAAAATATCTTTCCAAAACCTTAAAATGTCTTATTGCTCTACCAGAAATACCCACCCATTAATAAGTATTTATTTGGGTGAAATTCTGAATATATTCATTTCACCAAAGTTGGTGAATTGGTTCCCAGACACACAAATAAAGGGCAAATAACAATAACTGCAATATTAATCAGAGGAAAAAACTTTAAGCACCACTGAATTCACAGATTTAGAATAAAATCAGTGATCAAATTCTACCACCAAAGAAAGCACAGAGCAAACTAAGGCTTTGCTCTACAAAATACTTTCTTATTAGGAGGTTTGTGAAGAGATGTTTATATAAAGGCTCAGAAATTTCTGCTCAATAGACTAAATTAAGCCAAAAGTATAAATTAGTTTCATACCACAGTACTGCATTCACAGAATCTATAAAGATCTAATGTGAGGACTCTGTAATTTCTTCTTCAGTCTTCGTTGTAAGGAAATCATGTTTTACTGTATGTAAAACTGAGGAGGCTCTGTGGGCATGCCGCTTCCTATTAAAAGCTAACTACAGGATGAAACCCAGTAACCAACATTACGCCAAGGACGAGCTGCGCCGACGAGTCAGCGGGAGAAGCAGCGGGGAGACAGGCTGCTGCAGAACGCGTCAGAAGGGGAGAAGATGGCCTCCACCCTTTATGGACTAGTTTCTCCTGAGCCTACAGTTTTCACTAACTCTCTGAGTTAGACACACCCTCAGACAGAGGCCCCAGCTCTTTCTCGGAAAACCCAAGGTCCACCGAACAGGTGGCATGGAACCTGCCAGTCTGGCAGCCATGGTGCCTGCCCCGCACGCTCATGGGTAAGGAAAGGCAGCTTTCCTCGGATGAGGGCAGCAAATCCTGTCTCTTAAGAAACGCAATGGCTTCCTTTCAAATTCTGATTTCTCATAAAGTCCACACAGAGATGAACTCATTGTCATGTCTCCAGCTGTCGATGCTCGTTATGGCGCTGCTATTCAGAGGGGCACTGAGGGGCCCAAGAGACCAGCCTGAGTGGACCCCAAGTCCACACGTCGTTGTGGGTGGGGGGCAGACTTACTGTTCAGAACATTCTCCAGCTTCTGCGTCATGGATCCTTCTACTTTTTCCGTTCCGTCCGCTTCTAGTTTTTGATGGATGGCTGGGAAAAAAAAACCATCCAGTTAAAATGTAGGCCATTTTTAATGGGTGAGAAGATGTTACATCAAAAATGACACTTTTAAATAGTTGTAAAAAGAGTCACATTATTTTCTCCACTGTAAAGGAGCACGCAGGGCTCCACAAAACCCCAGCACACAGCGTCTGCGTGATCGCAGCTCTGCGTTACTGGAACACCACAGAACACACACGGTTTATCACCTGACCCTCAAGACTGAGTGGTGAAAAGCAGAAAAGGGCAGCGAGACCCGAGACGTGCCGGTCCTGCTAGCGACACCGCTGCTACTCAGTCGCTCACTCCGCCCCTGCGCCACCACCTTCAAAGGGCCGGAGGCGGACATGGCGGGAGAAAAGAACTAAGACGGGCCTGGTCCACACCCCAACTGCCTACAGCAAATGTGACCGTTACATACTGCAAACGTGTATGAGTAAAAAACAATGAGTAAAAGACAGAACTATTACAATTTAGAGTTGTCTACCCAGCCTTAAAAAATGTCATTTCAGTCATAGGATATAACATGGCAAAATACATTTTATGTTCTACTCACAACAAACAATTTTGTGAAGCTTCCAAAAACATATCTAGCAATATCTATCAATATATGGACTCTGGATGTATAAATTATATGAAAGTTTTTAGCAGTTATTGATTTATGGGTCTATGACTGAGATTAAGGTTATCAAGGAAGTGGATAATACATATTTAAAACTTAACCACTAAAGCAGGGACATTATATCAGGCTTCTTTAGGTGAAGAACTAAGGAAATTTCCAAAACAAAAGTCAAATATAAATTCAAATTTGAAATTGTGATGTAATACAAACACACACTGACCATGAGCACACACAGCACACAGCACTTGGACACACCTGCAGACCTGTGAGGAGTCAGTGCCGTGTGCCCTAACACCATGCCTGGAGTAGACACGAAAACACAGCTCCATAAGACACAACGAGAGACCATGGCTGCAGCGCCAAAAGCAGAATGTGACTGGGCGCAAAGGGCACCCTGTGCCCGCACCACAGACAGGCAGCTCCAAATGTCCAAGATTCTGTTTCCAGAATTGTATTCAGTTGCAAATAGGAGGTCTACCTCCAAAAAACTAGCTGCCAACACAGGATTTCTCTCGCTTCCTATAATTTTCTGTAACGAAAACCTACATACACGATGCTTGACTCCAAGACCTGACAGCCAGTAAGTACATCACCAGGTATTAGCTCCGCTCCGACTTTCCAACAGTAACATTCTCTCTTGGAAGGGACTTGGAGTGCCTTCACCCATAAGCCACAGGCAGCAGATTTATGATTTTAAAAAAAGCAAAAGTCTGCCAATACAGTGAGTATATCCATCTTTTCCTTGGGTCTGTATTGTTCAACATGTCTCTCCCGACTCACTGGTCAGGAAATCGGTAGGCAAATTCATTGCTCAAATGTACCAGGAACCCATTCTCAATGTCTAATAACAACTATTTCGCTGCTTCTTTTAATTAATCCAGATTTTGCTTTCTCAAATATTTTTTTTTTATAAAGCCCTATCAAAGTCTGTTTGAAATTCTAAAAGGAACAGGCTGCTCTTCTACTGAAGACAGACATCATAGAAAGAATAAGAAATACATTTGGTAAAAAACCAGACTCTCTCTTTTTAAGTATCTTGGCTGATCCCAGGAGTGAAGGGAAAGGAATTTCTTGAATGCTTCCAATTTGGGTACTGTGGACAGTAACACGCACTGTTTCCACACAGCATAGCTTAGAACTTCAACTTGGGAAGCTCAGTGAAAACGCACTTCCTTCTCCTCACGGACAGACAGTGCCTACGCATTTGAAAACCAAAGCGGGACCTCCCTCACCCGTGCGAGGGAACCTGCTCGCACTCCGTTTACATGCTGCTGCCATGTCCGACACCCTTGCTTGTACAGGCACTCCTGGCATGTGGTGCCTCCTCCGAGAGGTCCTGCATGTGGTCTGCGGGCGCCTCGGGCCCGACGCTGACATACATACCATCGTGAGCGCGGGTCAGCACGAGCGACCCTGGTCCCGGCTCGGTTTACAGTGCCGTCTGGGACAGAGCAGCTTCCTCCCACCCATCTCCAGCACAGCAGAGCCACTGCCAGGCCGTCAGCCAGCGCGAGGACCAGAGACGCTGGGATCTGATAAAGGCAATCCTATTTTCCAGAAAATTAAACCAAACAACCCAGGGTCTGCTTACCTTGACCTTTTATTTTCTCTGAAAACATTGTTAAATAGAGTAACTCAAAAAGCAACTTGGTATGTGATCACAGGTTTGTTATTGTTTCTAATCTATTAAAACTTAAATATGTGAAACAGCTGATACCTGAGACCAAAATAAGGCCTGTCTAAGAGCACTATCTGACAAGAAATGGGGTCACTCACCCACTGGGGTCATCTGACCATTTTCTTTAACTTGACTGAAACAGCAGTGTCTCATTTGTAATTTCTAACGAAAAATCACAATACCTGCCATGCATTTATAGAAATGCCCTTCGTAACGAGGCCTGAGGAGTGATGGGTACGTGGACGATGCCTTCACGATGCCCACACTGAGCACTGCGTGTGCTGCTACCTGCAGGGCAGGAGCGCCTGAGCCAGCAGAAAGACGGGAACTCGCTTCTGTGGAAATCCTGCTACAAAGTGTTGTAGCTGGCCTCTTTCACACAGTCATCATTACTGTTTTTTTTTTCTTTTGTTTTAGCAACCTTTGAAAAATGCAGCTGCTCCTCATACCCAGCTCGCACTGACTCAGGCTGTGACCTCACCTGGCAGCG
>PVIR01008690.1:0-55890 GCA_004026965.1 Petromus typicus
TGTTATGGTGCATGCACATTTTTTTCCTATTTACAAACATTATGTTACTGGAATCATATTGTGTTTGTCTTATTATTGTTCCTTTTACTTCACAGTATCTTTACACACACATATTTATGTTGATTTATTCTGTTATTCTATATTCTTCGCATTTTCAGTTCTACATGAATTTTAGAATCAACCTATCAATTTCTACACATGTATCTTTTGATATTTAGGTTGAAAGGAAATTGAATCTGCAGAAATTTGAAGAGACTAATATTAACAATAATATTCTGACCCAATAACATTTATTTAGCCACTTAATTAAAAAAATGCTTTGTGTGGAAGACTGTGTAAGTTGGCAGTATTAATGTCTTGAATATGTAATAGAATTCACCACCGCAGTCACTTGAGGCTGTAGTTTTCTTTGTGAAAAGGGTTTTAGTAAGAAATTCAATTTCTCTAACAGATGGAAAGCTATTCAGGCTATTTGTTTCTTTTTGCATGGATTATAAAAGTGTATTCTTTCAAATAATTTGACTATTTCAGGAAAAGAATTGAATTTATTGACACAAAGTTATTCTTGAAAATTTTTTATCTTTTGCATTACCCTTTAGAAGTCTAGATAGAATCTCTAGTTATGCCAACGAATTTGGCTGCATTACTAGGGCATTGTACCTTTTGTATTTTTCTCCTGATTGTTGTTACAGGGGCGTTAGTGATTTTATTATACTTTCCGAAGAACCAGCTCTCAGTATTATTTATTTCCTTTACTATTTTCCTGATTTCTGTTTCATTGATTTCCATCCTGAGCTTTTATTATTTTCTTTCTTCTGTTTTCTCTGATTTTATTTACTTTTCTTTTGTGAGCCTTTTCAGATGTATTGAGATGTTGATGTAAAACTTTTGTTCCACTCTAATGTAGACACTAAATGCAGTGAATTGCATTCCGAGAGCTGATTTAAAAGATTAGCATCAAGTTAAGGTGGCATGATTTTATTTTCATTCCATTCAAATTCCTTCATCATTTTTTATTGCTTGTTTGATTACACCTTTGAAAGAGATTATTTTAAATGATAAAATTTAGATAAAGACCTCCTACCTGTTTGGATATAGATCTTAAGTGATAAAATTTATTTTTTTACATATTTGGATATAGTGTTGTTGATTTTTAATTTATTTCCATTAGAGCCAGGTCATATACTTTCTTCAATTTAAATTCATTTTAAATTTATTGAGACTTATTGTACAGCACAGGATAGATTCTGTCTTTGTGTTCCATGTATAGTTGAGCAAGATGTGCACTCACTTGTTGCTGGGTGGGGTGTTCAGTGGTTAAGGGGGCACCTAGCCACTGACATCATGGCTGCAGTATTCCATAGCCCTGATGTATGCATATATACGTATGCATGCATATATATACATATATGTGGCTATATATATATATAATATATATATATATTCTGCCAAAATGTCTACACACACTTCAGTAGAAACTTGTGCAACTTCTTTAATATTAAATTTATTGAGATAACATGAGATCAGCGCAGGTTATCTTTGGCCTCTACAATCCCAAGAGCTGCTCAGAGTGGCGACCATGAGCTCTGGATGGTTGTTAGGACCATGACCTGTGGCTCGGGTAACCTTGGTCACCAGATGGCTGCTCAGACACCAGATGGCTGTGAGTTCTTCTCTCAGGCCCACAGTGAGGTGCATTCCGTGATATACGGCTTCCTTCGGGGCCCCGGATGAGGGTAACACCTCAGTTGAAAAAACATCATACTTTTTATTATCCTAAAGTGTGTGTATGTATTTTTGGCAGAACATATATATTATAGTATATACATAGTATAATATAGTGTAATATCATATCATATCATATCATATTCCAAATCTATCTACTATTGTGAGAGCTGTGTTTTGGAATCAACAGCTACCGTTATGACTGGCCAGTTTCTCTCTGTAAGTTTATCTATTTTTCCTTTGTATATTTTGAAGCTCTGCTATTAATTTAATAACCCTTTAGGACTGATATGATCTCTCAATTTTATCATTACAAAATGACTTCTGTTCTTTGGTAATATTATTTGTTTTAAAATCTACTTGGTTTGATATTAATATAGGCACTGTAGCTTTCTTTTTTTCTTTTTTAAGGTTTTTTGAGACAGGGTCTTGCTTTGTGGTTCAGACTGGCCCTGAGGTCAGCCTCCAACTCACATCACAGCAATCCTCCTGCCTCTGCCTCCCAAGTGCTGGAATTACAGGCGTGAGCCACCATGCCTGGCACTGTGGTATGTGATAGTGATTGCTGCTGGGCGTGAGTCTCCACGCCCAGTATTGTTATGTGGTTACCGGGAATTGAACCCGGGTCCTTGCGCTTGCAAGACAGGTGCCGGAACCACTGAGCTATATCCCGGCCCCCACTGCAGTTTTCTTCAAACCAGTATGAGTGAGGTACTTCATGAAGAGTTTGATTTTGTCTCTACTGATCTGGCCTCGTCTAGGATGCTTGAAAGGGGCCTCTAAATGCTTGGAATCCCAGACTGTCTCTGGTATTCATAGTGTGGGCAGCAGAAGCCCTGTGGGAACCTCCCAGAACCTTCCTGTGTATCTTCCCACTTGGCTGATGTTTGCAGACTTTCCCTGTACCAATCTAACCAGGAGTGGGATGGCTTTGGGCGGGTTGTCAGAGTCTTTCAAACAAATCGGTGAAGTAGAATCCATTCTCTCTCGTGGGGTTGTGTGTCTGTCCTGTTTGGTCTCTGTCCCCTTTCTCTGTCTGTGACTTCTGGATTAAGTGCATTCTGATTCTTTTGCATCTTCTTCATTGTCTTATTTGCTGCACCTCTTGTCCTCTGAGAAGATGCCTTTGGTTTTGAATATATATCTCACAGTCATCGCAGTCTATTTTTGAGTCATAGCAGGCTGAAAATATAATATGATATAATATACTATATTATAATATAATATAGTATATAATATAACCGAAATTATATTATAGTTTCAGATGCATGATTAGAAGACCGTAATAAGATACGCTTATTTCTCCCTTCTTTACCTTCACGTTGCTTTTTAAAAATACCTTTTATACTTACGTATGTTCTACTTCACAAACTACGTTGACATTAAATATACTGATATAAAACGATGGTGTTTATTCCCCATTGGTTGTTGTGGAGAAATCAACCATTACTTCTTTCCCGAGATATTGGAGACAGTTGTTGTTATTGACCAACTTGTGAATTCTGAAAAGGCTTTTCTTGGTGTAATTTTCATTCTTTAAAAGTTATGTGATTGTTTCTCCCCCCTGGAAGTTTTAATGTTTTTTCCTCAACTTAGAACCCCTCTATTTTAAATGTGATATATCTAAATAGTGTTTTCTTCTTATGTAACATGCTTAGAGACTATATCAATGCCTGAATCCAAAGAGGTATGTCAATAACCAGTGCCTGAAAATTTTCTAGCATTGTATTTTTAACAGTTTCTTCTCCATAAGATTCAGCCAAAAGCCCTGCACATGTTCTTCTCGTCTACCTCATATTTTCTTCTATTTTATAATTTCTTTTTTATGTCCGCATTTTTATTCTTTCAATACTGTTCTGTTGGTCCTCTGTGAGCTCTCTCTGATTTCCTGCTTAACTAGTCAGTTAGATTATTAATTTACATCACTTTAATTTTCATGTTTAGAAATTATCTTTGTGCTTTTCCCAAACTGGCAATTTTTGGTAGTCATTAAAGGCTCAGTCATAGTTAGCATTTCCAAGGGCTTAAGCTTATTAAAAAGCCTTATATTGTATTCCATAACTGATCGCTCACATTGCTGCAGTCTGCCTGGGTCTTATTCTGTACCATTCTGCACGCTAGCTCTTGCTGGTTGTTGGGAACCATCCTGTTTGGAAATCGCAAGGTCAAAACTGACCAGGCCTTCCTACCTGCAGATGGGCTTTGGACTTGACTCTCATCTTCCCCTCTGGTAGCAACAGGGACTCAAGGGTCCCATGTGCTGTGATGCTTCGGGGCAGAACTGCACTGGTTCTGTCTAACTTCTCAAGGACTTTTGCTGACATCTGCCTTGCCTGCATGATCTTCATCTGCATAACTTCTCTAGGACTATTGTTGGTGTTGGCCTGCCTTTTTGGGTCTTTTGGAATGTAGTTAATAAAAGGGGTGGCCAGCTGGAGTCTGGGGTTCTTGCTGCCCAGAGTAACATAGATCAGGCCCAGGCTCAGCTTCTCTAGGTATCATTTCTGCCTAATTGTTAATCATTTCGCCGTGTGCCATCAATTCACAGGAGACAAGAACATAATGCAGAAGTTCTAGTTCCATTCCCTTCCCCTGTTTACCACAGTTGGTGATAGATTTCTTTGCTTGTTTTGGTTTTTCAGACAGTCTCACTATGTATTTCAGACCTTGAACTCACTATGCATCCCAGGCTGGCCTCGAATCAATGACAATTCTCCAGCCTCTACCTCCCAAGCTCTGAGATGACAAGTATAAGCCGCCATATGCAGCTCCATATAGATTTCTTTCCTCATTTATTTGGTGGGTTTTTACACTTTCAGCGATTTTGTATTTCTTTGTTTTCTTCTGTGTTTATCATCAGTGTTTAATGGTCAACTCTAAACTTCATAAAAAAGCAAGAGTTTGGTGAGTTCTGCTCAGGTCTGCACTCGCCCTCTCTATTGAGGACGTGACTAGTGATCAGCAGCCCAAATACTTCTTCAATGAGGAATAAGCATCAGCACTCGAAGCATAGCCTGGAAATGGAGGAAATGGAGCCTCAGCTCCCACAGTGCATCTGGGGAATGCAAGCCGTGGCTTGGCGGGATTTACCCTGAAAATAGAGGCTCATTGTGAAGCTGAAGTGCTCCAGATCCATAGCTGTCTTCCATGTCTCATTGCTGCTGCCTCATCAGGGCCTGCAGAAGCTGAAAAGTCAGCAGGATTTGTAAGACTCACTTGGGGCTGGGAGCGGTTCTCTGTCCCCAAGGACCTTGGCTACAACATGTGAAGGGCACTTGATTACACCTGGGAAAGACACGTAGAGACAAAGGTTGGCCACTGCCAACAGTGCCAGCAGGAGTTGGAATTCCTTTGTGGAAAATTCTCATTCATCATTAATGGAACGTACTTGGGATTTCTGTTTGAATAGCCCCCAGTGGATTGCAAACCGGTTTTTGAATCATCTAAACATCTATATTTTTAAAAAAGAAATATATGTATATATTTAACAGAACTAGCCAGCCCTACCCATGTTCAGTCTTATGAGCAAGACAATAAATTCTATAGTTGCATGCTAGACCTTTTGTGAGCTGGATGGCTCCTAATTAATCATTTATTCTTTGGAGGAGCATTTTTTGAGTGTTTGTTACATGGCAGCGGAGGGCTGTGGGCTGAATAAAACAGTTATCTTGTGTTTGAAGGCTCACTTGGGTTTCTGTCACGCACCACACGTTGCCCTTGAGGTTGCACATGTAACAAACAGCATATTGGGTGTCACACCCACGGTGTGTGTGTCCCTCCCACTCTGATGGCGAACCTTTGAGAGCTTTCAGTTGTACAAAAGACCACTGTGGCTCAGGTGCCAGAGGTTTGCTACCCCTGCCTTAGGACACACACAACACACGGGTCCCACTCCAGGCTGCACATGTGGTATGTTTCCCTCAAAACAAGACCTTGCTGGAGAATAATCAGTCTTGAAACCTGCAGATCAACCCATCCCAGCGTCACCCACTGCCATGATGCTCTTGCTTGGTGGCTTCTCAGCCAGGCAGGTATCAGTGAGTGGCTGAAGGCCCAGAAAGTGTCCTTTCTGCAGTCACCAAGCCCTCGCGTTCTTTTCAAGTCACCTTCCTATTTGGAACAGTTCTCTGCTTCTTTGTAAGCAACACTTTATCTTCTAATTATAAAAATAAAGCATGTCTTATGTTTTCAGCTTCAATACTAAGAAACACGTGTAGCACTCATGAAGAGGAACCAATATCAGAAAGACTTTCACAGCAACACTTGGCAGGAAGTATACATCACGTCTCCTATTGAGGGCTTCATCTCCCCTTTTTCCTGTCGGGCTCCTTCACACCTTGCTTCTTTCCACAAACCACACACCAGAGGCAGCAGGAGCAGCTGTAGGGGAAGAGGGCACAGTTTCCATTCCGGAGCCTGTGCCCCACTGTGCCCATTGGGAAGCAATGTCCTCAGTTTGAGGTCTAGGGCTTCAGGAGGCTGCTCTGCCTGCTGAAGCTGCAGGTCCTCGGCCTATCTGCACGAAGGAAAAGGCTAAGAGGAAAGAAAGGCAAGATGGTGAGAGGCAGAGATTTTTGAACCATTCCGAAGGACACAGAAAACTATGGGACTTCTCCCCAGAAGGTACAGACACAGAAACCCATGTGTTAAAATTTAGAAAACCCTTGGGCAGCTTCTGTCCCAAGGCCAATCACGGTTTGTTGAAAGTTAGCCTACTCCTCCTCCCCAACTCTTTTCTCTCTTTCTAAAATCTTTACACATCTAGCATTTGTTTTTAAACAGGTTCTGTCAAGCAGGCAGGGCAGATGTTGACCTTAACCCTAAAATGGAAGCAGAAGTGCACAGAGTTTAGCAAGTGGGAAAGTCACCAAGGTGCACGGTGGCAGCACTTAGGTGCCCAGCTAGTGCTCGGAAAGCTGTGGAGCAGCTCAGCCCAGTGCTGGAGTGGGCACCTGACTCCGCCTGACCCAACCCCAGCAACTCTTATAGGGACGTGGGGATAACACACTTCCAGCCTGGAGGCCTCTGTGGGCTTTCAGCAAGATGGAAAGAGGTCACAGAGGCCGCCCCAAGCCTAGTGCCAATGCGCCCCACTGACGGAAAGGCATCACGTGCCATGTGGTCCTGGGTTGTATTGAAAGTGGGTTCCTTGTTGTCACAACAAAACTGTATTGTGTTTTTGATACAGTGAGTATTTGCAAATGGAATTCTACCTGTAGTCCCGAAATGTGACAGCAGATAAGCAAGAAAAGACAAACACAAATACTGGGTTTTCGCTGCTCTCTGAAATTGGCTTCCATGGTGCCCGGAGCATGAGATCTGATTACCCTCTTTCAGCACAAGTTCCTACGCTCCTCTACTCTATTATTGATGCTTTCAAATGCACTAAGTTTTTATCTCTCTGATTTTGCTGTCTCCAGTTCCCATGCCTGTTCAGAAATGCATAGGGAGAGGAGATTTAAATTCTCACTTCGGAAGGTGAAACCCCTGTTTGAAGTTGGGAAGGTGCATTAATCATAGACGAGGAAGCCACCTTTCATATCCTGAATACCCTGGGAGAGATGTGCAGAAAGCCCTCGGACTGTGCTGTGGGGAGCCCCGGAGCTGGGCCAGGTCTCCCTGTGTCTGCTGCCATCTCCTTGTCCTGAGTCTTGTGTCCCTCCTGGTACTGCAGTGACTGCTTCTGCTCGCCTCATTCCCTTCACCAGGTTGGGCTGGCAGGCAGAGGTTCTGGAAAAGCTTTGGGATTGATCCCGCACCCATTAATGGCTTCTTATGCTCAGTGTGTCTCCCACACAGAGACTCCAGCCACAGCCTGGGAGCTGAGACCCCCTGCCTTCCGGGCCCCCCACTTCCTGCATCTCTACCCCTCTGTCTGTGGTTTCCAGGCCTGCAAACCGTGATGGCTAGTGTAGCATTTCTGCCGGACTGCACTGTGGAGCCCAGTTTAGTGAAGTGGACTTCACAACTTCACAACTCACATTATTTCTGAGCACATCTACAAGGCAGTTTGGGGTGAGATTAGCATTTGAACTTGTGGACTAGGCAGAGCAGACAGCCTCCCCAGGGTGGTGGGAGCCTTCCCGAAGATCCACACAGGTTCTGGACAGAGCAAGATCGGGGGAGCCCGCCCCCTTCCCTCTTTCTTTCCTTCCTTCCTGGGCTGCAGTGCTTCCTGTCACCTTCTCTGGACCTCAGGCAGGGACTTGCGCCAGCAGACCCACCAACAGCCAGGTCTCTGGACTTCTACTAACTGCTACTGCCACCTGCTCCTCTGGGGGACAGACGGGGGCTTCTCTACCTTCGTCAGCATGGGCCCATCCATCATGACATGTCTCTTTTGAATGTTAGCAACACTGGACGCAAATAATCTCTTTTTATATAAATTACATGTAATTTATGTACAAGTAGATTCTGAAAAATATTTTGTACGTAGAAACATTTCATTTACATAAATGTATTAATATTAATATAACATTTCATATACTTACATATAAAAGCCATGTGACTAGAAGTATGTAAAAGAATTATATCTAAATATACAAAAAGATACATGTATGTGATAGAATATACGTGTGTATATATAAGGATGTGTGTGCATACATGAAGGATATATGTATCTATAGATGTGCACATAAGATACATATATGTGTGGTAATTAGTGTATGAACTAAGTGGAAGGCCGAGTGCCAGTCTCCTCTGACTTCTGCTCCTCGTCTGCTTGCAGGCATCTGATCACTGTGTCCCCAACTGTGTCACACCTTTCTCAGATGCTCACTCTGCGAGGGGCCTCCCGGCCACCCTACTTGGAATTGCGTGCAGCCCTAGCCCTCTTGAGGCCCCTTAGCCCCTCAGCTTGTTTCTTTTTTATGAGGCCGCTGCTCCTCAGTTCTAATGCAGGGATAATTTCCAACATTTTACTACTTCTGAACTTGGGTTGCTCTCAGCAGTCTCTTCCGGCAGGGGGAAGGTGGTGACATTGTTGCTTCTGCTCTCAGGTTTGCGTAAAACACACAGCACAAGTTTCTGAGGTGAAAGGACAAATGCCACAGACAAGGAGGACACCGAGGATGACACGGTAGGAAAAAAGATGCTCTTGACTCACACTGAACAGTGACTCAGGAGACTCTACCTTGAATGCAAGAAAAAACTCTTCCAGGTGCATTTGCAACTACTGACAAGAACTAGTGTTTCCCATTTTAGATGTCAAAGTGCTGTGTTTACTCGTAGTGTTATCAGAAGAGTACTCTGTGTGACAGTGGTGATATTCTCCACCTGATCAATTGTCCTGTTCAGCTTATCCACGCTCTTGTGGGTTGCCTTTCAGAGCTGTCACCGGAAGAAGAGCCCTCATGGTGGCCGCCGGGCCTCACCCTCATCTGCCGAGAGGACACACATTTGACACGTGGAAGGAATGTCACTCCGTGTGATATTTCCATACATGCAAACCATGTACACGGACATAGCTAGACATCTCCCTCCAGCCCTAGCCAGCACTCTTCCCAGGACCCATTAACCAACATTCTACTTTCTGCCTGGTCTTTTATTTAAATTTCCTACGTAGACATAACCTTAGACTATTCCTACCCAGGAGCGTATGAATTCAGCTGAAGGTAGACATCTGTTCGTTCCCATCACAGAGACAAAAGGCGGTTTCTGACACAGCTGGGTGAGTGTCATCCATAGTTACAGAGTGACTCGGCCAGCGAAGTGGGTGGGGCATCATGCCAGCCCTGAGCGTAAACTCTGGAAGAAGTAACTTCCACGTTCAGACTGATATACAGGAAAGGATGCACCCTGCGTTGTTGTATAATAGTGGCTTTTAGGGGCTGGGAGAGGCCCTGGGCATTTAGGATGGGGAGCAGCTGGTCAAAGGGTGCTACACAAAGAGAGCAAGAAGTCCTGTGGGGTGTTGTAGAGCAGGTGACAACAGATAGCAGTGATGAATTGCACGTGTCATGGCGTGAGAAGAAAGTACACTGACAGATTTACCATAAAGAAATGATTTATGTTTGGGGGGATTGCTACCTTTCATTTGATTTAAATGTTATAGAATAGATACATACATTAAATCATCACTTTACCTCACTAATATGTATGATTTGTTATTTAAATGTTGGCAGTGAGAAATAAATCTGAGAAAGTAGTGTAAGAAAAGTAGTAATTAATAGGAAATAACTGAAGAGTGGAAATAGGTTAAATTCTTTATTTCTGTAACTGGTAGTTAATAGATTCTGTCTAGAGCAGGGAGGTCAACAGGGGAACACACACATGTGATCCCCAGGTGTGCTGAGGGGACCACCAGGACAACTCCAATCAACACCGACAAAAATGTGGTTTTCTTTGAGATCTTAGGTGGCAAATGGTGGTTATGTTGGCTTTGATGGTGATGAGAGGTGATTTATTATTACTTTTCAGTACTATTTTTGGCTTTAATTTTCACATGCATGGATAACTTTTATTATAATGCAATTAATTGTAATTATTATGGTAAAATATAAGCTATAAAGTTAAATCCATGCAAAGATTCACTCAAATAATGAGCCTCTATATAGTAAGGAATATTTTAGAACTCTTTATTGCATTAACAAATCATAATATTATGGGGAAAATTCAGGGTGGAAAATCATAGATAAATGTAATGAATGTGCACAAAAAAATACTAAGAAGAAACCACTGGCTTTTGTACATTTGTTTGTGATGAATTGTATCATTAACACTTTTGTCTCTGTTTTGTCTTTATTGCCGTCTGTGTGACAAATTGTACTAGTGTGTATGCTTTTATATCTCAAACTTCAAATAGAGTAGATTTGATTGTCAGACAGGTGAACCAGGGAACAGTAGAGCCACCTGCAGGTGGCGGCATGTGGGCTGGACCAGCACTGACTCTGGTAAGGGCAACTGAGGGCAGGCCTGGCTCAGAGCCCCAGGTTTCCTCACAGAGACTGCTAACTGAACCATCATCCTTTGCAAGTGCAAATGACATCCACGCCTCTGTGTTTCATTTACCAAATGATGCCTGTATTTTTGCCTCCCATGATGGGGGCAGTTTAATGGCTCCATAACCCATGAGCGGCCCCTTGACATCCAGGAGGTGAAAGACCACAGTGCCCTTGGGTAGAGGAAGCCTTTCATCCTGCTGATGGGGACAGTGCCATGTGACCATTTGCCAGCTCTCTTTCTGTGGCTTGTCTCCCCTGGCCGGGTGTGTGCCCAGCGGCCCTGCAGCTCCTTGCTCCCGAGCTGAGTGTCCCAGGTCATCCTTCCACAGGACTTGCTGCCTGCTGTTCCTTCTCCAGGGAGGCTGTGGTCCAGGGGTATCTGGAGAGGACTCGGCTCCTTTGACTCCTAAACTTCACTCTCGTGTTCAGTTTTTATTCCAGGTCTGTGATTTGCAGAAGAAACTAAAGGGGGCCAATCACTGTCTTCCTTTGGAAAGAAGTTTCAGGTGGAAGATACTTTTCCTTCCTAACACACTAACTTTCTAGTCTCTATTTTCTAGTCCAAGTAGTGATATCTACATATTGTAGAGATAATACTGCTGCTGTCATGATGCAGCTAATAGTGAGAAGCATTAGAGAAAGAAGCCATTATGAAACGCTCACCAGGGTGCAGAGGGTTCCACGAGCTACTGAGATGGACACAGAGCCCCTTATTTACCTGTTTAAGAAGTGCATTTAGCAGATCTGCTGAAAATATGCTATGAAGAGCCCAAACAGAAATATTTTCAAGCAGTAAGATATAAATTATAGTGTTCTTTTTATAGTTTATATATTCTTTTTCTCTTTTAAGATTTCAAAGAAATTGCCCTGTATGTATCACTTAAGTAACATCAAACTTGCTTAAGCTCTTAGTACAATCTCAGCAGGCCTGAGTTAAAGTGTGTCTTCAGCACAATATTTTTCTTATCTCTTAAGAAAGCTTCATTCAAATGGTTTTCCAAAGGTTTCTGAACTTGCAGTGTTCTGAAAAGACCTGTGTATTGTTGCCAGACGTATTAATCCTGCGCAGCCGGGCAGACACCCATTCTCTTTGAAGTTAGCTTCCTACCCTAATTCCGTCTTGTAACTGCTCCCTTCCTCGAAGGCCTCGTATCATCTCTGCAAAAATGAACACGTGGATTCCAGCAAAGGTATACAGATTCCAGCTGCAAACTCTGCATTTTGCTCTTATCTGGGTAATTCTTGGCAAAGGTAAAAGACAAACCAGCAGCCTTAGTTCTTGTCCAAAGAGCAGCCTGTCTTTGTGCCTGAAGCCACCACCTGCATTCAGCAGCAGGAGGTCCTGAGGGGAGGGAAGGGCAGGAAATGAAGAGGCCAGGGACGCAGGTGCGGGGGCTCTGCCCTGCTTAGTGCGCCCCTTGCTCACCTAGTGCGCCCCTCGCTTGGCAGCCCGCTTGGGTACTGACAGGATGAGTGGCATACAGCAGAATTCCCTTGCCCTTGGCAGCCACTCCTATACTTCCTGTTCTCCCACCATCGCTTTCCCGGACTATCGTATCGATGGGATCAGGATATTGTGTTCTCTCAGGGCTGAGGACAAGACTGTCAGTGACAGGGCAGGAAGGGTCCATCAGCTGCATTTGATATCTCAGTGGCAGTAGCCACCCCATGATTCTGCACAGTGGTTGAAACTCCTCCAACTGTAGACTGAAAAGAATAAATTTTGTTGCATGTCAATTATACTTGAAATGAGCCAACCTAAAGCAAGAAATACATATGTATTAATTATGACTGCTGTCACTGTATTCAGTTTCCTGCTACCATGGGACTTGTGGAGTATCAGGGCCCCATGGTGCACTGTGCATTTTCATGGCAGTCATTAATATTTATAGTCAGATCACTTAATCTCTCCGTATTTTGATTATGCGGGGACATGCCAAACAAAATGTGTTGAGGAAATTTTAGGCCCATTCATTTCCTGTCCAGCTGCTAATCTCTGGGCACTTCCTTCTTGCCTGGTTATCCCCTTTGGCCACATCTGGAGCAGGTGTTGGGATTCACATATTGCTTCATGGTTGGACAACTTTCACGACCAAATTCCCACTCATGATGCCTTTGTTTTAAGGATCCTGTCATAAAATCTATATCATAAGGTGCAGATAAAGGATTGAGATTTCTCTGGGCATATAGCTCCTCGAAAACAGAGACTTGTGATGATGTGTTGTAGCCTCTCCCTGGCTTCACCTTCACAGCAGCCGTCCTGAGAAAACAGAGAGCAGGGAGCACGAGGCCACCCTTCCCTCGGGCCTTTCTACGTCACTGTCACCACATCCAGCTGAGTGGCTCTATGTGGCATTTGCCTTTTGAACTCTATCCCTTCCCCTTGGGGTTGAAGAAGCAGCAGCTTTTCCAGTCCTCAAGATCTCAAGATTTCTCAACACCCTTTCCTTCTTTTCATTTCGTTTGTCTAACCCCTCCTTCACAGATACACACACCTCAAAGCGTCACAGTTGGTACGTACACTCCTGGAACAGATACACATCTCTGCCTTCTTCCTGCTGGGTGCTGTGGCCACCCCAGGAAGACAGGCAGGACAGGGGCAGACAGGAAGGGTCCCGTGGTGAGACCCTGTGGATCTGCTCTCACCTTGTATCACTCAGACTGTCCATCAGGAACCTGGACTCGGACCCCAGGCGTACAGACAGAGGAGCCTCAAGAAGAGCTGCATCTGCACTGAGACCAGAGAAGCTGGAAAGACAGCAGACTTCGGGCTCCGAAAGCAGCACCTGAGACAATGGCACTTCCTGACCCGCAGTGCTGCACTGGCATGCCCTGCGTGACACTCTGAGACACCCCATCTCCTGGGGTGACAGCTCAGTCTTTCAATCATTAGCCACTTGGCCCAGCCAGATGGAAGCTGCCTAGTGCGAAAGGTCAAGAGGCAGCACCAGTCTGAGGGCACCTGCTCCCAGAGCTGCAAGAAATATCTGAGCTGTCTGTATTTGAGGCTGTGCGTGGAAAAATGCCCTCCACAAGCCAAGGTGTGTTTGATTTGCTAGCATTCCTGCTCAAATCAATGATGTCAGTTTTCTCAAAGCTATATTCTCAGTGCCCAGAGCAGGTCCAAAGAAAGGTCTTGTGGATGCCCTCACCTTGGAGCCATAAGCCACCAGCCTCAGGCAGCTGCGTGGAGAGGCCCCTGTGCTGTGCATTTTGCATTGGAGGCTGAAGGAGCTCGAGGCAGGTATGAAAGGTGTTGGCAACAAGAGACTCACCTGCAAAATAAGTCTAGAGCTCTTCAGGGGCAGGCACACTTCCTTCTTCCCCTGCTGTGCTCCCTTCAGTCCGGTGCTCGCTGCCACCCTCAGCCAGGCCAAGCCTCCCTGCCTCAGCTTGCGGCTGCCATCAGTTATCCTCAGATGCGTGCCTACAACAGGTGTCCTCAGTCCAGCCAGCCTGGCACTCTGGGACTGATGGCCACAGAAGCAGAGGTCCCGGGGGCCTTGTGCCAGTGCCACTCTGCTCCCCTGTGAATCCAGGGCTACTTTAAAATGAAGGAGTTCTGACAAAGTCTGTGCCATGTATAGATAAATAAAAAGAAAATCAAAGATGCCACGCTATTGTAATACCAATTAATATGATTAAGATAAAACTTTCAATCAGGAAAGGAACTTGATGCAATTGGAGAGTAGCAAAGAATAGAAATATACAAGAGTGTGTACTTGCCTAGGCATGGAAGTTCCCAGAAGGTTACATGGAAACTGTGCATAAAAAGATTGACAATAGAGAGAAAGCTGGGAATTTGCTTTTCATTTCTGCCTGCTTGTATTATTTGCAAATTTTACCACAAGAATTTGTCACTTTCATAATTGAAATGCTTCACCTTAAGGCTATAAAGGAAGAAATGATCTTGAAAACATATTTAAAAGCCCTGGTTGGAAATAATATTAAAATGAAATTGAATTCAAACCATAGAAATCCGGATTTGGGGATAATTCTGACACAAGGTCCATGGAGCACTTGACTATATTTATTCCAGAATTTATGGTTTTTTTCTGGCCATTCCCAGTGTGAGATACAGTTGTATAGATATATTATGGTTGTACATCTATCTTGTATCTATGCTATCTCCATAAGCACATGGTTAGTTAAGCAAAAACACAGGACCACGAGCTGTAGCAGGGGGACCCTCAAAGCTTTAGATACTGTTGATATTTTCTTAAGTCTGTCATTACTCTGATAAGTTTATGTTTTCTCTGTTAAACAAATATAGTTTTGATTTAATCATATTTAACAGATCTTTGCCTTAGGATTTATTCTTTTCAAATATTTAAAGAATAATCCTTTCTTGTCTCCCAATCACAAATACTGATTTTGACATTTTTTTTTTTTTTTTAGGTTTTTTGAGACAGGATTTCGCTTTGTGGTTCAGGCTGGCCCTGAGCTCAGCCTCAAACTCACATCACAGCAATCCTCCTGCCTCTGCCTCCCGAGTGCTGGGATTACAGGCGTGAGCCACCATGCCCGGCACTGTGGTATGTGGTACTGGTTGCTGCTGGGCGTGAGTCTCCATGGCCAGTATGGTATGTGGTTACCTGCAAGACAGGCGCCGGAACCACTGAGCTAACTCCCCGGCCCTGGTTTTGACATTTTCTTCTACAGATTTCCTGTTTTATCTTTTATTAATCTATGTGGTTTCTACTTTTATATAGAATATTGGTTAGATTCAAATGTATTTTCTTTCTTACCCTATAAACAAATTGGCCTATTCTTTCATCTTTGAGTTTGGGTGTTCAGTTTCTATATTTATCATATTAAATTCTCACTTCAGTGGCTTTATACATTGCTTAGAGTGAAAAACAAAGCTTTACATAGGTATGGAAAAAAAATCACATCTCCTCCCATTATCCTCTTTTTGTTTCTTTGTAGCCCTCTACAGGGAGACTCTGTGTGTGTGTGTGTGTGTGTGTGTGTGTGTGTGTGTGTGTGTGATTGGAAGGTGAACCTAGAGCCTCCTATGTGCTGTAAACCACCTCTAGTCTTTTTATTTGCATGGTCTTGCTAAGTTGATTAAATTTGTAGTCCTCCTGTCTCAGGGTCCCAGGTATCTGGGATGAAAGGTTCACCTTACATTGAAACTTTGGGGTTCACTTTTTTATTGCTTTCAAATGTTCTTCCTAAATATCTTCAGGCTTCCTCTGAGTCCTCCTACCCGAGTTTTCTGTAAAATTTTCTCCTCCTTGAATCTTACTTATAACTGCACTGTCCCCCATCTCTGATTATCCTTGTCTTGACCCCTTCTTTAAGCTTTCTTATCAGCGTTGATTGTCTTCTCAGATGCTTTGCAGTTTCCCTATTCTCTTTGCTTCTTTCTAGATTTCTTTCCCTGGGATAGTCAACTCAAAGATGGGAGAAATATCTGTTGTTTTACTTATTATGTAAAGTTCTCAGTAAAGTTCTTGCGAGCAGAACTTCTCATCCTAAGTTACTCTCTCTAGAACAATTAAATCTGTGGCTACAATGGCTTTTGATTAATAACTTTGAGAATTCTGCAAGTTGTTCTTCTTGAGTTTCTGTGAGCAGTTTAGTTTACACAGGTTGGAGTTTAGTGGCCATTTTTCTTAGCAAACTTTCCAGCAACTAAGAGGAAGAGCAGGGAGAAGAGGGGTCGAGCTGAGCATGGCAGGAGCACTCTCTCCTCCCGGTGTTTGTTTGGAAATTGCTGTTTCTTGTGCATCTGCTCAGGGGCGATGATTTGGGCAGATGGACTGTGCTGTATTAACTGTGTCCATCATGGTTAGCATTTTATCTCACTCTGAATTTAATGCCTTAAAAAATCACTCTCGGGTAGCATAATAGCTTAGGAAGCATTTCACATATTTTGGCCCAAGAGCTTCATTAAACAAGAGAGAAAATGGAAGCCATTTTATTAAATATTGATTGTTTCACTTTCAGGAAATAAAATGTTGATTAGCATTTTCTAAACAAGCTGTTGTGCATTTATTTGATTCACTGAGCGTCCACACATGATTTTGTTTAGATTTAACATTCTTTAGAGAAAAGGAAAATTTTCATAGGATGAATTAGCCTAAAAAATGATCTGAGCACAGAAACATTAACGGACCCAACATTTATGTCTTTGCATTTAATTCCACCAACCTTTCCATGAGTTTGACTAATTTCTATTACATTTGATTAATTTCATGTGTTCTATCATTTAGCACATAGATACTGACCAACTGTGGGCTCAGCACTAAGAAGCCATCTTAGACAACTCCACACCATGTGCGTGCAACAAAACCTTTTTTTGTGGAGTGGAATTCTAGCACTAGGAAAGGATTCATCTAGGATTCATCACTAGGATTCATCTAGGAAAGGATGAATGTTTCCAAGGCAGTCCTACCATTCAGTATGGTCTAGGAACAAGACGTGCAGGTGGATGTACAGGTTGTATGTGTGGCTCTAGCAAATATCCTTCCGAAGAAGTAACACCAGGTTAGACCTGCAGCCTGAGTACAGTGAAGAAACTGAGGCAGAGAGGGAGGATAGGAGGATGCCAGACAGGCTATAGAGCAGTACATGTTTGCAGATAGGGCCAGAGAGTGGCTGATCTGGGCTTTGTGCCCACAACTCCAATGTGGCTCTGCAAACAGACTAGAGTTGCAGATGGACTGATAGGACCAGCCAACTCGGGGGCTCAGCTGTGTTCCCTTCTACATAAATGTTTGCACTGTTATTCTTAATTGAAAAGGTGAATGCACGCCGTAGTCTTCTCAGTTCCCATAGAGGGATCTGCTGATGTTTGTACCCCCAAGAGTGCTGCTCATCACGCTGCCTCCTGTGTGTATGAATGACCACTCTGATTCCTGGGGTGTCTTTCCATGCACTGATGTCTGCTAGATGCTCCCAGAGAATCCTGCTTGGCTGTCACACTCTTTCTGAGGCTGAGGATGTTTGCATTTGGCGAAAGCCAGCTGTTGCTAGAGTTGATAACTACCAACCACTCTTCAGATGGGGAGTTCTTCTCTTGTGACCATGTCTTCGTGTCTTATTGATCCTAAGAACAGAGGTATGATATGTCTTTGGTGGAATTTGAGCAGCGTCCATGGCACATAATAAAGGCATGATCCCTATTAGAGATGAATTTTGGCTGAAGTTATGAGGCAGAAACTTGAGGCCCATAGTAGTTAGATATTGTTATCTCCTATATTTATCCATGTTTGATTTTTCCTATAAATTTATGTCTTATGCAGAAGATAACACGCATTTCTAATCACAAATAATTTTATTTAAGTTTTTCACTCTTCACATTGCCTTGGGAGATGGCCCACGATAGCATGGTTACATTCAGAAGCTCCTCCCTTGATACTCTT
Source organism: Petromus typicus (assembly GCA_004026965.1). NCBI lineage: Eukaryota > Metazoa > Chordata > Mammalia > Rodentia > Petromuridae > Petromus > Petromus typicus. The sequence goes on from PVIR01008690.1 coordinate 18,041, forward strand.
GGAGAATGAGGCATGGGGTGACTTTAGATGGATGTACTTGTTTATAAACTTCTCCATGTGACTCATCTAAGAAGCCTTCCTTTTCCTTAGGCTTGTCTGGGAAACTTAAAATTTTCTTCAACAATTGGCTAGAAATCTGAGTTGCACAGTTTGCTGGTTGACGAGACATCTCTCTTGGTATATGAAATACTGATTGAATGATCATTTAAGTTTCCTTACAGGTGCTTGAGTAAAAGTGTAACCATCATAAAAGTGTATTAGTCTTGCAAAAGAGACTCCCCAGAGCTCCCCAGAGTTGTTAGTGGTGATAATCTCCTAATTGGTCCCACTCTCCTGCTTTCCACCACTGACCTCTCTCCTTGTCAAACTCTGCCTCAATATGTACAGGCATAAACACAGTTTATAAGTGCTCAAGATTTAAACTGGAAAGTTTGTAGTAGAAAAGGTGGAGCCAAAGTTATCATCTGGCTTGAGAATCTCTCTGCATGGCAAACTTGGGTTCTACTTGTGTTATACTGTGGTCCTAAGTAAGTCCGCTATGAGAAAAAAATCTGCAGCATCCCTGTCTCTGTCTGCTACCAGCTGGACCACAAGACACCCCCGTCTTCCTCTCTGCATCATTTCACGCAGTATTGACCTTTGTCACCCTGTGATTTCTAAAACACACACAGCCTCAAGACTTCTGCTATGCTTTTGCCTTTCACTTCACACTCCCACCTTGTTGCTTAGTCATGTGACTCTTCTCATCTTCTCTAGAAGAGTAAAAGGGTACCAAAGAAAGCAATGGTAAATTAATTTCTTTTTTCCAGTAGTAATATCAACAATGCTGTAGATCTCCAGCAATTAACTTGGCCCCATTGAGCTCCATTTCCTGGTCTAGAATTCCTGACTCACAGTTTACTTATGTGTAAAATGAGGATAAGAGGATCTACTTTACATGATTCTTCCGAAGATTAAATTGAGCACTAAAATGAGCAGCCCAGCCGTGCCTCTTTCCTGATGGTTGAAGGTCACATTCTGGTTTACATAGCACTTCTCAAACATTATCTCATTTGATGCTCGAAACCATGAAATGGTCAGACATACTACCTTCATACCTCCAAGGTGAGTAAGTTAAAGTTCAACAGAATAAGCACTGCTTCTGATGACCTGTTAGCGAAGTGCCTTTGCTGGAACATGAGAGTTTTCATCAGACCTCGCTGACCTATTAAATACTTGCAAGATAAACAAGTATTTGGAGCTGCTTCAGCAAAAAGCATCAATCCACCAAAGGATCCTCCCAGAACCCCTGTAGCTACTGGGTGGTGATGAGGTCCTAATTGGCGATTGGTGTGAAAGAGCATGTCTTTCTGTATATAAAAAGATAATGCAGGGAGCAAATGTAAGTCCAGGTAAGTAAATCCATCTTAAGCTTGAATTTCAAGTTTAATTATTTAGGTAAGTACAGGTACAACGTTTGTATTACCATTCAGTAATAACCATTAGCAATATCTCAGCAACCCAGCGTGGTGCAGGGTGTGGGGTGGTGCAAGCCTGTGATCCCATAGCTCTGGAACCGTGAAAGGGACAATCACAAATTCGAGTCCAGGCTGGATGGCTGGTTTTTACTTAGTAAAAACCCTGACTCAAAAATAAATAAATAAATGAAAATAGCCGGGGACATAGCTCAGCACCAAGACTGGGTTTAGTCCTCTGGACAGCCATAAATAAATAAACAAACAGCAAGCCAGACAGACAAGAATTTTCTCTGAGCTTCTGAAGTAGTGTCGCAGTGCCCTCTCCTTCCTGTGAGGTCGGCAGGAGGTAGATTGTAAACAGGTGTGACGTTAATGCAGCCAGAGGTGAGCTTCGGGAAGGGCATCTAATTTATGTCTTCTGTTGTTGCTAGTCAGTTCTCTCCATTGTAATATAGTTTTTAGCAAAGTTCTTGACCAGGAATTTAGTAATGGGTGTGAGAACACTGATGTGGGTTGTAAGCAGTGGTGAATAGTTACAAGCAGCAGTGTTTTAAGTGTGAAAGCGATCTTCCTGGTATCGTTCAGAACCCTAGGAAAAGAAGAGACTAAGTTCGCCCTCTGCTGGAGTTCCAAATTACACCACTGGTGGGCTGCTGAGTGGAGGGAGACGGAATCTGTTTATTTTTGCTTCACATATGAAAATTTAAGCCTTCTTTTGACATATCTATTACCCTCATTAGTATCTGTTGAAAACATGAAGCAGACTTATGAACCAACTGCTTGCAAGGCAAGGTTTCAGTTCCCAGGACAACAGCTTTGAGGAGTTAGGGGTCCGGTAGTCTACAGAGGAAAACCAGCAAGTGGTTTCTTCTCATTCATTTCTTCTTATTACTATTAGTATAACTCATTCTGCAAAATATGAGTAGTTGAGTTACAGAAGAGCAGAGTGTGCGGCTTTTGGAGTGATATCAGATACTTTATGCAGCCAGGAGAAAAGTCAAGCCAGACTCAACCATATCTACCTTCAAACAAGTACCCCTGAGTGCAGACCTACCTGAGAGTTAAAGGGAAAGGATGAGGCAGGCAGAAAGCTGCTCAGAGGCCTCAGATAAAACTGCACTGGGATTCATGCTCTGAGGATTCCCGGCCCAATCGTGGGGTGCGGGGTCAGGGAAACTGTCCCTAGGCATGGAGACCCAGGCAGAAGATGGGGCAGCTTGAAGATGTGACTCTCAAAGCTGGCTCTGATCACTAGAAAACCTGGCCATTCCCTCCCCTTCTAGCTCAATGCCCTCCAGTCCACCTCCTCATCTGTCTTCAAAATCCACCAGAACTGATCCCTGTATTTTGCCATCACTGGAGAATTTGTTGGTTCACAGATTTCAGGATGGAGCCAGCACAAGCCAACACATGAAATCATCACACACGCGTCTTTCTAGCTCAAGCCTTCTCATTACTTTTGGCCAAAGACTCAGAGGTAAACTGCATGCAGTAATTATCTAAGCTCCAGTGAGCATGGGGAGCGAGGAGTTAGACATCACCATTGTATTTCGCTTTTAGGATCTCCTAAAACAGCAGTTTGTTCTGCTTTGAAAGCAGCCAGAGCAAAATGGGTTAAAAATTACATATGCTTCCAGTTGGATGGAGCATTATATAATGTAATCTTTTCTGCTTCTCTGTCACAGTAGAAACTGGATTCTATTCTTCACACTATGGTGTTTCACTGCAAAAGTAGAATAATGGCTTTTGGTTCCAAGTTTGCAGAAAAGCAGTTGGTAGGCTATTTAGAAATGCCTGAATTCATTTCAATAATTTTTCATAAAACTTGAGTACCACCTTAATGGCAGTGGTGGCCTATACCCACACCCAGGATGCAGATGGCACAGGCCGGGAGGAGGTAGGTGTCTGTTAGGTCTACAGAGTTTATGTTAACTTGTCACCAGGCCATGGGCTCCAAGATGGCTCTGGAATACAAATGAATCTTGGATTCTTCTGTAATCTAGTTAAAGTTGCTCTCCAGATTTCAATGGAAGATGTTGGGATCACCCAGCATCTTGGTGGTACCAAGACAGGGCCGGGTGCATCGACACAGCGGAGGTCCCAGGCATCTTGTCACCATCATCATTCCTTACCCTTGAGAAGGATCCTGCTTCTACACCGAGGGGGCCAGGCAAGAGATTGCGGTCACAGTCACTTCCAAACACTGGGGGAGCATACAGGATTTAGAGGCTTGAGGGAATGAGAGTGCTTGTGGTCTTGTCCTTCTTGAAGGATGGCACCTGCTTATTAAACTGGGCAGTGCACAGCTTTCTAGTTGCAGTAAGTCCCTGACTTCTGGGCATTCCAGTTGCAGATTTTCAGAGATACAAATAAACTGCAGATCACAAACGTTTTTAGACTCGCACAACTCTCAGATATAGCTCCTGTGTCTTCTGGACACTGTCACAGCTCTGCTGCCGTGTGCCTAGTGTACAGTGTGACGGCACACAGTAGGTCAGCACTCAGTCTGAGACCAGGATGTCCAGAAAGAAGCGAGAGAAAAAGCTTCGTGCTTTATATTGTGTATTTGTGTCCAAAGTGTGGAAGACTCACTTTGTCGGATTATGAACAAATCAGTTTAGGAAGGTTCCCCGGAAAGAGACTCGTTCCTTAGCCAGGGACCTACTGCACTAGGAAAAGGGGTGTTGTCTTTATTCTTAGAAATAGTTGTCCATTTCGACTGTAGGCTGTGTGCCAAATGTCACACAGTAAGTTAGGATTGCTACAAACCTTCAGGCAGACCATTAATTCAAGGTTTGGTAAAAGAAACAGGAGATGATTTGAATGGCTTCACCAAATTCACTTAGCTAACAGGTCTTGGACCCTGGACTGCACTGGGCTTTGTCTAACATTTAAACTCTTATTTGTGTTGTATTCCCTCACCAACAAGCCTATTAATTAAAAACAAATTTTCACCCAGAATAAATAGACCTCAGCTCTCTGGTTAAACTGGTTTTCTGTTGTTGAATGTTTAGACCTCTCCATAGAACCACACTGTGTGGCTCTTTGGAGTTCCTGCAAGTGTCCCTCTGTGTGTCCCGCATGGTACCAGGGAACTAGTGGAGGAAGAAAGCTACTTAGGAAAAGAAGGTGGCTGTCTCCGGAAGGACCCATGTGAGCTTTTCTAGGCAGAAGGAAGTATCCACAGCACAACTTGCATCCAAACACAGGTGCTGAGGGGGAGAAGAGTCAGGATCCCCATGTACACTGGGATTCTGTGGACACCACAGTCATTGGAGCAAATTGACTGGTCAGTGGCGTGACCAGGATCAGAGTCCACACGGAAGTGAGTGGATCCGGGTTCTGGGAAAGTGGTCACTTCTGCTTTGTGCAATTTTTCACTCTCCAGCCATGTAGATTCTGGTGAAAATCTACAAGCAGCTCTGTCCTAGAGGTTTGTTCTGCCCCAGGGGATGTGGGTAGAAGGAAGAGAAAATTATGCTACTACATCATTAGTTCCCAAACCGGACACTCCAAATAAAAAGGGAGAAAAGAAGAGGAAGAAGAGAGACTATGCAGCAGAGCGTGTCATGAGCTGGACTCCCAGAAAGCAAGTCCAGGGTAAATGGTTTGCATTGAGCATCTTATGTCTCTTATTTCACCTTGGTTTCTTGGTACAGGAAGTGAGCAGCATTTCACATGGCTACACCGGAAAGAAGTCAGTGGTTGTGGGAAAATACAGAGGTCACGTTTCGTCTATAGCTGATTTAGGTGGCATATGCAGTTGCTCTTGCTTAAACTGCACTGAAGCAGTATCGTCACACTTCCTATTTGTGCTTATCAACGGAATCCTCTCCATGTGAAACAGGAAAACTAGGAGCCCTCAGACCCTGCGTCTGACACCCATGGTTCTCAAACTTGAAGCTGGAGTTAGTTCCTGTGGTTTTGTTTAAACAGATGAACTCATCCCCTGAGTTCCCAACTCTGGATCTGAGGAGGGTCCCGGGAGTTTGCATTCCCAACAAGTTCCCTGATGCTGCTGCTACCCTGAAAGTCACTGGCCAGCACTGTTCTACATGGACATCCGTGGAGCCGGGACAAAGTTGCCTACCTGTGTTAGTGTTCTGCATAGAAATGGGCTCAACAGAAACTATGTTTACAGTTATGCAAAGGGATTTAGTAGGTGGCTTATAGCGTCAGAGAAGGAGAGGTCACAGTGTTCTCCGTGCTCGAAGATGCACTAGCTACTCAGTGCAAGGTGGAAGCCACAGAAAAATAATGATCAAGGACACAGCATGAGCCCAAGGTCGAAGGCCTGGGAGCTCCCTGGAGAGCCGTGAGAGCGAACCTGCATGGGAAAGCTAAAGAAGATGGAGATCAGTGTGCAGAGGGACTGGTAAAGACTGGAGCTCTTCCAAACAAGGACACTTCCTTCTTCTTTCCTTTTTTATGCCATTCAGATGATAAGCCTGTTGGTTGGTGCCACCTGCACCCAGAGTGGGTCTCTGCTGCTACCCTTAGTTTGCTGGGCTACTTGTCAGTCACCCACAGTTACACCCAGAATATGCTTGACTAATCTGCTAGGCCAGTGGTGGGAAACTAAAGGCAGGGGTGCCTCAGTAGGCCCTTTGTTGTCACTGAAAACTGTAAAAGGTTCACCATCGGTGTGGTAGGCAGTTCTTCTTATGTGAAGTTGACACATCACAGTTAATGGCCGTATTACCTGATATTATTGTTCTGCTTTCTCTCTTTTGGAGATGGTAGACAAACAGAAGAGGATTTGAATTCTTACTGTGGTACCATTGACTAGTAAAGACAGTCACAAATCTGACAGTCATCTTGGTCTGTGGTGGCCAGTTAAAATATGTTGTGTATGATTTTATCATCAGTCATCTCTCTAACAGTGTTAGGGTGAATTTACCTCTTTCCAGAGACACCGGGAGCATAGTTACTTGCCAGCGGTTTTGCAACAGGATCCTGAAGAGTGTAGGATGCACAGTCCAGCTGAAGGAGCCTAGGACTAGCCTGAAGGCCAGTGTGCTCACCGCCAACTTCTAGTTCTCTCTCATGTAGACATTGCTTATCTGAGACGGTCCCCACAGCAAGGAAATGTCCTGCAGGTGCAGACCCTTTCCTTTTTCTGTCACAGCAATACATACACATCTCTCCAACATGTCTCCCTCAGTGTTACAGGGACCTGTGTGGAGGTACCCACAGGACCACGTGATGAAGAGCCATCTGCTCTCCAACTGTAGCAAGCATCGGCGTCACATGGAGGATCCACTAGAACAAATGGGACAGCGTCGACCCAGCACAGGCCTTCCGGCGTGGAGGCGGAGGTCTGATTCTGGGACCTAACATTTGCCTTCTGATTCCGGTGCTGCTGTGCTGCTGGCACAGGATCCACGTTCTGAGAACCCAACGCTTCATCAGAAATACTTAGGAAGCTTCTAAGGTGACAGACTGTAGGTGACATTTCAAACACCATCCCCGTCTTGCTTTGTCCCTTTCCAGGAAGGACAGCTGTATACAGACATAATGGTCCAGATGCCCGAGGGAAAAGAAACAATCCTGTTAGATGCAGAAATTTGATTTTGTACAAGAGGTGAAACTCATTCCAGGTGTTGTGGGTTTAGTCTTTTTATCAGGCCATGTTTGCAGCACATAATGTTTATGTTCCTCGTGTGTACTTGGTACGTGTGCACAACACATCTTGATTCCTTCTTTCATCCCCTTCTCCTCCCCTCCCACATTCTTGACCCCCTTCCCATTTGTAAAAAATTATCTCCCTGAGGCCAGGGATTTAGCTCGGTGATTACAGCACCTGCTTTGCAAGTGCAAGGGTCTGGGTTCGATCCTCCATAACCACATACAACAATGATGGGTGTGGAGATTCAGTGTACCAGCAATCAGAACCACATACCACAGTGCCGGGCGTGGTGGCTCACGCCTGTAATCCCAGCACTTGGGAGGCAGAGGCAGAAGGATTGCTGTCATGTGAGTCTGAGGCTGAGCTCAGGGCTAGCCTGAATTACAAAAGGGAGACCATGTCTCAATAATAAATAAATAAATAAAATAAATAAATAAATAAATATCTCCCTGCTTCTTATTATCTATCATTTAATTTGTTTTATTTATACTTTAGGTTTTTTTTTTTTTTTTGAGACAGGGTTTCACTTTGTAGTTCAGGCTGGTTTTGAACTCACAGCAATCCTCCTTCCTCTGCCTCCTATGTGCTGGAGTTAAGGCGTGAGCCACCACATCCAGAACTGTAGTATGTGGTACTGATTACTGATAGGTTTGAGTCTCCACACCCATCATGGTTTCCGGGGATGGAACCTGGGCCCTTGCGCTTGCAAGGGAGGCACCAGGACTGCTGACCTAAATCTCCAGCCCTAGGTTTCTTATATAAGAGAAACCATGTGATATTTAAACTGTATCTGATTTGTTTTACTTAACATTATGGTCTCAAGCTAATTCGTTTTCCTACAAATGACTCAAGTTTACCCTTCTTTGTGGCAGAGTGGTGCTCCATTGTGTCTAAATTTCACATTTTCTTTATCCATTCATTTGTTGACGGACATGCAGGCTACTTCCAAGATTTAGCTATTATGAATTTGCTGGAGCCGGAGTTCTGTTCAGAGCATCCTTGCCTATAACTTCAAGAGTTACCGGTATTCTCTTTCAGCAGGTTAAGTGTCTCTGTTTTAGCCTTTGTTTTTTAACCCGTTTTTATTGTAGCTTAGTGCATAGTGAGAGATATAGGTCTAGATTCAGTCTTCTGCATATGGATAGGTGTTTCCCCAAGAACTGTGAATTGAGAGTCTATCCTTTCTTCACTGTATATTTTTGGCCCCTTTATCAAATGTACCTCGGGTTGTTTCTGCATCCTTCTGCTCTGTCAATCTACAATTCTGGTTTTGTATCAGGGCAGTACTGCTCTGCTTTTAGCACTGCAGCTTTGTAATATAACTTGAACCCTGCAATACCCCCTACTTTACTCTGACTACTCAGGGCTGCTTTAACTATTCTGGGTCTCTTCTGGTTCCATTTAAAGTTCAGAACAATTCCTCCTGTTCTGTGAAGAATGCTGCTGATGCCTTGCTTGGGATTGTTTTAGATCTGTATATAAATTTTGTTTCTTTTTAATTAACTTCATTGACAAGTTATCAAATTTGGAAGTGTGGCCATTTTGACTGTAGTGGTGCTGCCTATTCAGGAACAGAGGATGTCTTTCCATTTTCTGATTTTCTCTTTAATTTCCTTTTTCAGAGTACTGTAATTTCCATTATAGAAGTCTTACTTTCTTAGGCTAATTCTTGAGTATTTCATTTTTTAATGCTATTGTGAATGGTAGTTTTTCCTAATTTCTTTCTCAGTGGGTTCATTATTAGTGAATTGGAACACTATTGATTTTTGTGTAATACTTTTGTATCCTGCTATGTTACTGAAGTTGTTTATTTTTTTATTTTATTTTTTTAAATCTTTATTGGTACATTAAATATACACATCATGATTGCACTCCATAATGGGGATTTGTACCAGTATAAGACACAACTTAATTCTCATTTTTTCCCCTAGCCCTACCCACCCTACCACCCCCCCGTATACATAAAATTTGTTTCCTTACTTTTTGTTACAATCTCAACATTGACCCCTTTCACCTTATTTTACATTGAGCATTTTCTATTTCACAATATATAACATACAATGCTAGGACTCATTTACATCTTCATTTTCTCATACCAGAGAAAAGATGCAATATGTACCTATCTGTGCCCTATTTATTTCACTTATGAGGATATCCTCAAGGCATGTCCATTTAAGTAAAAATGATTCAAACTTATTTTTTTTTATGGCAGATTATTACTCCATTCTGTAGAAGAACCACAGCTTTTTTATCCAGTCTCCAGTTGATGGACACTTGGGTTGTTTCCAAGATGTAGCAATCACAAATTGGTCTGCTATAAACATGGGTGCACATATGTCTCTGTGATATGAGTCTGAAGTTGTTTATTAATTCAGTGTTTTGTGGTAGATTTTTAAATCTTTTATGTAAAGGATCATGTGTTCTGCAAACAATGATAATTTGCTTTTTTCTTCCCAATGTATCCTTTTTATTTCTTTTTCTTGTCTAATTGATCTTGCTGATGTTTTGAGAACTATGTTGAACAGGAGTTGTGATAACAGACATTCTTGCCTTTTTTCTTATTTTAGAAAAGAAAAGGCTTTCTGTATTTTCCTATTTAATATGATGCTGGCAACAGGTTTATGTTAGCGGTTTTGTCATACTGACACAGGATACTTCTATCTCTATTTTCTTCAGTGTCTTTTTAATCATGAAAGGAATTTGGAGACAGGATACTTCTGTCTCTATTTTCTTCAGTGTTTTTTTTTTTTTTAGTCATGAAAAGAATTTGGAGTTTGTCAAAGGCTTTTTCTGTGTTTATTGAGACGGTCAAGTGATTTTTTTTCTAACCTTGTGCTTGGTTGAGATGTATTATACTTATTGATTTGATATGTTGAACCCAAGGCCTTTGCACTGATCTGCACACCCAGCTCTTTGTAAATGCTACTTTGAGACAGTGTCTTGCTAAGTTACTGAGGTTCTTCCTGCCTCAGCTTCCTAGAGGACTGGGCTTAGAGGCATATACCACCATACTAAGCTTTTTTGTTTGCTAGTTGGTTTTGCAATGCTGCTGAAGGACCACTCTACCACTGAACTATACCCCCTGCCCTATGCCTAGGCAGGATAAAAATAGTTTTCGAAATTTCTCTTCTTGATGCTTTAACCAGTGCCTCAGATGTAACAGCCAGTAAATATGTATTAAGTCAAACTTTTAGCCCATCTCTTTGCATGAGAGAGGGACTTGGAAAGACTTGGAAATGAACACACAGCACTGCAGATGACATGGTGAGATACAGTGTAGAGAAAGCCCTCAGCCCAACGCCGTGTGGCACTGAGTAGCCATCTGGCAAACCATGCCATACTCTGAACTTCAGGGGTTGCCGTAGGAACTCGGGCATTCAGACTCAAACAATTTGTGGAGAAGGACAGCACCCATAGCTGCCCAGGTTGAGTGCTTACTTGGAACAAGAAGCTTAAGAGAGCTTTCCCCAAGTCTCTAAAGCACAAGACAGAAACCACTGGGCCCCTGAACTTGAACGTGAAATGATGCCAGTGAGCACCAGGGGGGAGCTATTGTGCAGGTACAAAACCACCCATCCTCTGGGGACTCAGGTTCCCCACGGGAGGTAACAAGCAAACTAATCATCCCTTCTTTGATAATCCTAACTGTGTTCTTAAATAGAATGCAGTAATGGTGTGTGCTTTCCAAAGGCACAAACTAGTTTTATATTACACTTCCTATTACATCGCTTTCGTACAAAGACGGGCTCTTGTTTGGAAAGCCAGAACATCCTTTATCTGTCACTGACTTTCATGAGCAGCCCGGACATCACACGTGGTCTCCACTCACGTGACCACCGTCTTTCTCTCAGACCTCGACTTGCCGTCCCAGCCCAGCCCAGTTCAGGTCACACCCATCCCCATTGCAAGTGCTGAGTTCCCGCTGCTCAAGCTCATTTTTCTTGTACCGAATAAGGCATTGAGTTAAATTCTGCAAATACAAATTAAAGGGTATTGCTGCATTACTGGGAAGATTTGTGTCTTGTTAAACAATATGATGGTTGTGGCCAAATGAGTTTGCCAGGACGACTCTAACCAAAGTGGCTTTGCACATATTTTAAAATCTTTTCACATTTCACTGATGTATTCCACACAAACACATAAATCTCAAAGCAACTAGAGTCAGCTGAAAAAAGAAACCGTTCTAAGCATTTGCCGTGAACAAAAGCTATTTGAGAAGGTAGGCTGAGGGGAATGGGAGGACTCGGAGATGGATTCTTCGATGACGGATGCGCCATGCTGAGTCAACGTGCTCCGTGGAAAGAGGCAGCCTCGGCCTGCGGGGTGCGCTCCTCTTCCAGGCAATTCGTTCATCCTGCTAAACACGCTTCTCAGCACCGAGCACCCCACTGTACGCCCCCAGCCGTATTGGCTCCACGCGGCTCACTCGCCCAGCACGTGTCTACATTCCCCTTGCCCGTCCATCTGACCTGCTGGAGATAAATAACAAATAATGCTGAGAGGGAAAGACTCGTGAAATGCAAATGCATGAACCAGCTTCCTGTGGTCCCAGAATTGAAAGTGTGACTGCCTGCGTTTATCTTTTACCCAAGTCTGCTGTATTGCAGACCTCATTAGGAATTCTTACAATTCATTCTCATTTCTTTCTGTGGTTGAAATCCATAGTAACTACGGTAATTTTTCCACTTTTTCGGATAAACATATTTGAAGTTATGCTCTTTCACAATGTATTGTAGCCCTCCGTCGTACTGGTATTGTCTTAATAAATTTTATATGTCATGTCAGTCATTTCACTCTCTCTAAACACACACATATTTATTATTAGTACTGCTCTACAGAAAGTCTAGAAATTTACAGTGCATGAAACATAATATGGAAATGCCACTTGACTCTAGACCAAAAGTTTGGTGTTGCTCTGCGAAGTATCTTATCAATTTAACCCGCATTTCTCTTCATTTTCATTGTTTATTATCTAGTTCCACTTTTTCTAATTTGACATTCTTTATCTGCCAATAGTTTTGATGAGGATTCCCCAATCAATAACTATTATATCAGCTCTTATACCTCAGTATTCTTGTGGTTAATATTATTTGCCTTAGACTTGTTCCCTTGCTTTATATTTTTGAGACACATAGTTGTTCCCTGTTTTCTACTCAATGTTTAGTTTTGTGATATTTGCCAATTTAATCATGTCTAAAGCTGGCTATCTTCCAAAATGATGAAATATTTACCTTAATTATAATATTTTTAGGACTTATCCTTTCACATTTAAATCTTCAGATCATCTGATTTTACCTTATTTTATCTTATAAAAATGACCAAGGAGGAGATAAACCTTCATTATCTAAGTGATCAGCAAGTTGTCATGAAACCTTTGCAAAGAACGATGTCTTCTCTGATATGAGAGATCCACTTTTACTGTGCTGTAAATCATTCTTTATAATTGTAGCAAGGATTGAGGGATACATTCAAGTTCACACATAGATCCAAATATTGGAAGAAATCATAGGACACATATATTCTTGCAACCGTCATATAAACATTTTTCTATCTATGTCTATATATAGAAACATTTTTCTATATATGTCTATATTTCTATATATTTCTATATATGTCTTTATATGTCTATATAAACATTTTTCACCGATATTAATAGTGTATTTCCTAGTGAATTTTATAGTGAATTCTTTTTATCGAATAAAAACCTCCCCTCTCACCCCCACCTGTGTACACACAGCCCTCCCCCGTTCCCAGGCCACAATGCAGAGGTCCTTTCTGCAGATGTTTCTGGTCTTGTGCTCCCTGGACTCTGCCCCAGTCTTACATGTTGCCTTAGTATACAGGAGGCATCCAGATGAGACAGAGTGGGTCTGTCCACCAGGCTCTCCTGGACACTCCAGCTAGACTTGTGCAGTTAGCACATCAGAAAAATGCTCTTTCCCTTCTGATTGTTTTGTAATAACTCAAAAAGATAAACAAATATTCCTAGCTCAAGGATCACAGAAGGAGCGAGCGGCACTGGCCCGGGACCCAGCCTCGCCCTCTTCCATGTGATGATTCTTCCAAGACAATGCAACATACTATCCAGCAGGTCTAGCTGGTAATTAATATATTTTGAAAATATAATGTTTTAAATTGACATGCATAAATTATTTGATGTTAATTACTATAAATTTTATACATACACTTAGAATACTCAGAAACTAAGCAAAAAATATTAAATGTTTATGTCCTAGATTTAGATAAATTACCATATCATTACATTTTGCCCTGAAATATTTGGCAGTCGAGATATAAAGAATAAGACAATGAAATGTTTTAATTTTCATTTTTGTATTAAAAAGTGCACAATGCATTCGATGAAAGATAATTTAGTACTGGGAAAATTTTAAGAAAAATTTTGTTTTAACAGATGGAGTCTATTTAGGGGCTGTTTATCATTGTAAGAGATAATACATTATGAATTTTTTATTGTATAATGTGTTTTTATTATAATAGGTTTACTGAAAAGCTTATACTAAGAATTCGTATAGTTCAACCTCATTTTTCTGTAGCCAAAATCTACTGTTAATAATTACAGTAGTTTCTACATTTGTCGTTTGATGACTGTATTTTGTTGTGCTATTTATTTAAAGAAATGAATTCCTTTCTTTCCCATACATTGTGACACTCTGTAATATTAATGAACTTTGATGCCTTCCTAGCCCTCGGTAACACTGATAAACCTATTTTGACTGATATGAATATATTAGAGCAGATATTTATCAGTGCATTGTATAATCTATACTTTCACTTCATTGTGTACTTATATTTCAGAAATGCCTCTCCTAAATAGCGTAACTCAGTGCTTCTGTTTAGTTTATTTTGATAACTTTAATATTTGCTTTAGATTTACCCATTATGACTATTACTGGTTTATTAGAATTCTATTTTGATGCTTTCCATTTTTCAACCATACTCACCCAAGTTTTTCTTCCTTTGTTCTCCTTGCTTTTGGATTAGAATGCCAAACTATTTTCTTTCTTCCAGAAATATAAAATTAAAATACTGCAGTTCTGTTCTTTAATGGTCACTGTCGGCACTTTGATGTGCGTGTGTAATGTAACTAGTTGAAATGTAATCCATTTTTAAATTTTATTTTAATTAATTAATTAATTTATTTTTAGTTTTTTGAGACACAGTCCCACTTTGAGTTCAGCCTGGTCCTGAACTCGCTGTGTAGCCCAGGCCAGCCTTGAACTCAGCAGTCCTCCTGCCTCTGCCTGTCACGTGTTGGGATTACAGGCATGAGCCACCACGCCTGGCTCGGTTTCTTATTTTAAACAAAGTTTTTAGACTAAGCCTTCTTCCACCCTGGCCATGAATATATTTTTATTATTGCCTAAATTTTAATGCTATCTGATTTAATTAAAACTTGATTATTTTTGTCTTAATCATTTGGATTTTTAAAATTTTTACTGAATTGTGTACTATTTTCTTTCCCTTGGAAAGAATAGTCTTGGCTTATAGGGTCTTGTATGTCTAAATTTGTAATACACGGGCTGGGGATTTAGCTCAGTGGCTCTAGCACCTGTCTTGCAAGTGCAAGGACCGGGGTTCATCCCCAGCAACCATATACAATACTGGGCGTGGAGACTCATGCCCAGCAACAGTCAGTACCACATACCACTGTGTTGGGCATGGTGGCTCATGCCTGTAATCCCAGCACTCGGGAGGCAGAGGCAGGAGGATTGCTATGATGTGAGTTTGAGGCTGAGCTCAGGGCCAGCCTGAACTACAAAGCAAGACCCTGCCTCAAAAAAAACTTAAAAAAAAATTTGTAATAAATTTGCAGCTAACATCATTCCAAATTAGTTATGTTTCATTTACCAGCTGAGCACCCTACTACTGCAAAAAATTCGGGCAATTCTCAGTTTCAAAATTTGCATTTATTTTACTTCTTACATTGTAACATGGGATTACCCATTTCTTCCCTCATTTAAATAAGTATTTAAACTCTGTCCATATTTAAAGTGAACATGCTTGAATCTTTCCTACTGTACACGCTGATGGTCTCAAACCATTTTATTGACCCGTGTTGATTGTGCCTGCTCTACTTCTTTGCATGCATAGTACTGTGTGTGTCTACTAGTTCTCCTAGTTCACCCACTGATGTGTTTCCATTGCTGGGTTCTTGCCTTTACCTGACTTTCCTTATCACCTACGCCCAAAACTGGTTTCCTTTCCACACTCCAAAAAACCCCAATTATGTCTGTGTATTAAAAAAAAAGAACTATTTAAACTGTTATGCATCATGATCGGGATGCCATAAATGCCAATTTTTTTTTTCAAAAGTCTATTTTAAAATGTTGTAAGGAACACCAATTTAACTTAAAGCTACATTATTTTGAATTTGTCGGTCCATTTTAGGTATGCAATATGATGACAATCATCATTGGGATATTGTACATGTACATGACATATCTTGCTTAAAGCTACATTATTAATATGCTTTTTTACACATTCTTGGTTTTTTTTTTTTTAGGTTTTTTGAGACAGGGTCTCCCTTTGTGGTTCAGGCTGGCCCTGAGCTCGGCCTCAAACTCACATCACAGCAGTCCTCCTGCCTCCCGAGTGCTGGGATGACAGGCGTGAGCCGCCACGCCCGGCACTGTGGTATGTGGTACTGGTTGCTGCTGTGCGTGAGTCTCCACGCCCAGGATGGTATGTGGTTGCTGGGGATCGAACCCAGGTTCTTGCGCTTGCAAGACAGGCGCCGGAACCACTGAGCTAACTCCCTGGCCCTGTTTACCCATTCTTAAAGTATCTGTTTATATTTCTGTATTCCTTTTCTCTTAGGTTTACTTTATATATCTCAAATTATTGTTTTACTCTCACTTTCGAGTTGTATTGTGTAATTCTTGGTCCAAGATGAGTTTTTCCTCCTCAATTTTAAAGTTATTGCTTTCTTCTTCTATGTATAATATTTTACACGCCTGGCTTTTATTTCTTTGTACATAAATTACTTCCCTTTTGCCACTTTTAAGAGTTTTTTATCTTTGGCATTCTAAAATTTGAGATCTTTAAATTTTCATTTTATACTACTTATGTGTTTGTCTTCTGCTTTACAGACAACAATTTCAGTTGAGGTTTCCTCTCCCGCGTCTATGAAGATTCTTCAGATATTTTTGAATATTTTTCTCCTATATTATTTTAATTGTCTTTTACTGAAAGTTCTACTACACTCACATTGCAAATTCCAGATTTTCTTTTTCATTGTCTGTCAGAGTTCTTGAGCAATTCCAAAGAATGATTTCCCAGCTATGCAACTGACATTGAAGAGTGTCTAACAGTATTTGCCTCATGTACAGAGCTTTTAATTTCAGTGATACAATTTTAAATCTGCATTTTTCTGTTTAATTTTCCATGTGTGATATTCTGTCTCTCATCTCTATGCCAATTATATTTATGCTGTGCTCTATATCATGACTGTAAGTTACCCAGTGTCAGGTTTTCTAGTCCCATTGGGAGCAAGTGAACTTGCTTAAGTGCTCAGCCTCTCTGTCGGACTCTGTCTGGGCAGCCTGGCTGGAAGAGGAGCGGAGCAGTGCTGTGGTGCCTCAGTTTCTCTCTGGATCAAGATATTCAGCATATGGCGTGAGCGTGAGCCAGAATGAACGTGTGTGCATGAGTGTTACCTGTGAAACCAATGGCTTCCCAAACATTTATTGTATTATCTTCTTGAGAACATTAGAACTTTCACATTGTATATTCTTCATTTTTCTTTTTTCACATGCTAGTTGAGCACTTTATTGATTTCAGGATGCCAAAATGGTCTCAGCTGCAGTGGATGGACATTGTTTTAGGCTATTTTCAGTGAGACAAAGGAAGAGAGTGGACATACTATAAAGGACAGTGTGTCCGGAGCTAATTTCTGGCACACAGGTGATCATCTCTTGGTCACCACCAGCCACTTGTGCATACATTGCCCACTTCATCCCCAACCTCAGCTGACCCCTCTGAGACCCAGGGGGAAAGGAGGAACCGAGGTCCCAGATGCCCCCAGATCCCTCTGTGGCATCAAGCCGACACCTTTCAACCTACCCTGCTTCGCTCTTCCCTGTCTCTAACCCACGTCCAAGGGCAGGTGCGCTCTGCTTTCACCTCATGTAGACGTTCTGGGTTTGAGGGTCTGGTGATATTGTTATGATCTCAGTTACCTCCACGGCAGAAAGCTCCACAACTTTTGTCCCACCAAGAACACTCACTTCTGTTGTCCACGTCGCACTGAATTTGCTTCTGTTTGTGTAGGATGAGCCTGGTACCCTGTGGTCATTTCTCCAGCTTGCACTGAATACTCTTGGCCTGTGTATGATGCTTTGATGTCAACCAGAGCTTCTGTCAAGATGGGAAGTGCACATGTTCTTTGTGATGTAACAGATGGCAACTTCCACTGAGAATAGGGCCCAGCAGGACTCAGGAACGGATGGTAAAAGGCAGGATGATTCCCATGCTGTCAGCTCATGAGTCCCATGATCTCAGCAAACATAGCCATAGCATGCATTAGAATTAAACTTAACAAGGAAATGTTATTTTCTAACTCAAAAAAAATTTAGTTCTCTTTCTTCAGTATTACCACAATAATTCTGGGCCCCTTGCACTTTGGATGAATTTAAGACTCTGTTTATCAATTTCTTCAATGAAGGGAGCAAAGGTTCTTCTCGCTTTATTTGTGTGTCTCTATTTTTTTCCTTGAAAATTGGGCAGTTGAAATGATATACTATAGCAACTCAGAAATTCAGATCCCACCTCTTAGTGTTTTTGTTGTTATTTGTTGCCTTTTCTTAATTCTGAAAAATCTCTATTCTCTTTCGTATGTAGAAAGTGATGTCTCTCTGGTTAACTTCCTAATCAGCTGATAACTAGACAAGAGATTTCCAACCACCATGGCTTGGTACCGGCCAGGAAGTCTCCCAGGCTGTGCCAGTGTGCTCTCGTGTGTTGGACACTTAGGATTCAGCCAGGCACTTAGAAACTCTGCCTTAGCCCTAACTTCCTGTTTAAGCAGTACCTCAAAGTCAGCCAGAGCGAGAGAGCTCAGCCCCCAGCCTCCCGGGTGTGACTACCCCTGGAAGTGGGGTGCAACTTTCCAAAGGTGCTGCAGACACCCCAACTCTCAGCCTCATTTCCTAAGACCTTCGCTTAACCTGTTGCTTCTTCCAACTGCAACCAAGTGTGGTGACAGCTGAGAAGGCAAAGTTCTCTCTCAATGGATGGTTCCATGGATTTAGACTTTCTGGAGTATGCAACACCAAGGTGGTTATAATAGGTATATAAAGGCGTCCCGTGATGGGGCTCGGACATTAGCGACAGTGCTTCCTCCGGAAAGAGACTTTCCAGGAGTCTCCACCCTGTTCTTCCACCAGTGGAGGGTGCCGCGCTCCTGTTTCCACCAAGGAGAGGGGAGGGATGTGCAGACTAGGGTAGGCATGAGAGTGGGAATAGGGAAAGTCGGAATGCCACCAGGTCATAGAGCTTGCCAAAATTTGGCCGATAGTTTCAGTAAGTGCTTTCCAGATTTATGTAGAGCTCTGGCTAATTTCCATATTTCTGAAAAATTAATTCTGACTTTTTCGGTTTTTTCATTACTTTAATAGAGAAGAAAATGTTCAGAGGTTCTTACTCTGCCGATTCCACTGACATCCTGCTAGCTTTTACTTAATTCATGAGATTATAAATGACAAATATTAGCACAAGTCTGAGGTACTAGATGTGATTGAGAGAACAGTGAGTCCGAAGAGTAATTATGATTTAAAAGTAATCCTTCCTGTGGCTCCACATCTGACCCTGCCCCGGGAACACCTCACCTTGTCTGTCAGCCTCTACTGAGCCTGTCTGTAAACACATCTGCACTGCACCCACCCAAAGGGACCGAGGTTTGTAATTTGTCAGAATAATTAATTTGGGGTCGAGGGTTAATGATGAATAATGATGCTTTATGAATCACCCGGATCACATTTCCGAGATAACTAAGGTCTTCTGTGCCTCTGCTCAAGGGAGGGAGCGATGTGAGACCACCCACTGCTTATGAGGGCGAATCTAGGCCGTGCACAGAATGAGCCCCCAGTGGGCACCCGGCCCTCCTCGGGGCCAGGTGCTGCCTCAGGCAGAAGGCTCAGAAGTACCTTATGCAAAACGCAAGACCAAGATTTCCTTCTCAGGGCCTAGTGCATTGCCTGTTTACTTTTCTTTCTTTTGGCACCAGGGATCAAACTCAGGACCTTGTGTTTGCGAGATAGATGTGGTGCTACTATTGAGCAAAAGCCCTGGCCCACCTGCTTATTGTCAAGTGCTCAAAATATTGATAAAAATTATCAGATACATAGTCTACATTAAATCCTTTCTCTGATATGAAGAAGTCCTTAAAATGGAAACAGTTTGTTTCTTTACAAGGCCATATTTCTGGGTCACCAACTAAGCTAAAAATTTCACCTGAAAATTTTGAGCATCTCCCTTTTCAAACAGGTCAAGCAAAATTTTTAGTGGTGACAGAATTCTAACTCACGCTTGTGAACATGTGTCCTTAGGATTTAAAACTTATCTGTGTGTGTGTGTGTGTGTGCGCGCACGCACTGAGAATTGCTAGTTCTAGTTGCCATAGTCAATATTTAAAGTGCTAAGCTCAACACAAAATCTAAAATTCTGTCAGAAAGGAGCTATTTCTACGCTTGAAAAATGTTCTCTCTGTGCAGCCCTGATCTGTTTTCTGGCATGTGACTTTGGAACACAGCCACGATTCTTCCACCGGAGAGTGTCTGAGGACACACTCGGAATGCTAAGTCCTTGGGGACGAGGTTTTCTTTCCTTTGATACTGCACAGAATGTTCACACAGTATTAAGATATCCGCTCCTCTAAGTCACATGCAAAATAGAAATATTTGGGCTAGTTATGATTCTCAGTGGAGAATCATATCTAGAATCCTTACTGTGCAGATGCTACTGATGTTTGATTTGCCTGAATAATTCAGATTTATCTGTATAATACTAAAACCTCATTAAATATGATACCACGTATCTATATTTTTTTGACAATGTGAATATGATTAGCGGTGTCTTTTGCTTAAATGAAGAACAGGTTGAAGATCTAAATTAATTGTACAAAAACATGAACTGTGTTCTTAGTCAACTCCGGAGTTTTCTCTTTATTCAAAATCATGATGATGTGGATTTTTTCCAGCACAATTTACATACTAAAGTGCTTGTTCCATTTCATTCTGTGCCGTCATTAACATATGTCTTCTAAGGACAAGTCAGAAAACAGTTAGCCAAACTTGAATTAGGGTGTCTTTATGATTTTTATTATTTCTTCTTCTCTCTCTTGAAAAATGACATGATACTTTTCCTTGCAACTAACTGAAAGAAGCGCAAGTAAGTTAGAATGAATGGATTAATTGTACCTCAGCGAATCTCTGAGCGAGCTCTGTCGGCTCGTATTGCAGCAGGAGCAGGTTCTTACATCCTGCATATGTGAGGAGGCCACACTGGGACATTGGTCTTGGCTTAGCAGTGTGATGGGAAACTCTTGAGTGGGTGAAGACAGAAGCAGAGATTCTCGTGATAACTTCAACGTTTCCTTTCTCCACGGGAGGGTCTGGACCTGGCTCAACACTGGGAACTTGCTCTTACTTTCCCTCCACTGGGTATACTTTGCATTTCTGGCCCTGTTGTGACCCAGTGCTCCCCGCCACCCACTACTTCCTTGATACAACACACAAGGCTGTAAGGCAGTGTGTGACTCGTGCATCTGGGGCTTCCAGGAAACATTTACTTCCTGTGAAGGCTGATCAGTGAGGACATTTTCGGCTTGCTGTGCAGGAATGAAGCCGAGCGATCTCGTCCTCTGTAACTCTCCACGTGCGGCTCTGTAGATCCTTTTTTCCCCTTCAGCTTTAAGCAGAGATGTTTAATGAAGATGAGATTTTTATTTCCTTTTCCATATATAGGAGCTGTTCATGGTAGTAGGGGAGCGAATGGAGGCGGTATATGATCATCATTATCCGCTACAATTAAGGCAGCATCAGGCTGTGTTGTGACAACTTATTGTGGTATGAGGGGGATGCAGAAGAGTGATATTTATGCCCTCTCGGCTGCTCTGCAGCTCAGGAATCTATAGCTATATAAAGGCACTCTGTGGGTGGAGCATATGTCTTCTGCAGTCCCCTAGCTGGCTGGCTCTTTAAATAGGGAACTCGGTCCACACAATGAACATTACTCCGCTGGAGACATCAAAACATAAGATGCCTTGTGCAGTAGTAACAAGGAACAGAGTCTTGCCTGGCTCCATGTGGGTGTTGGCGTCTGTGCAGACGGGGCAGAGGCAAGTAGTTGGCAGGACAGAACACAGAGGCAGGGCTCTGGAGAGGGACAGCTGAAACACATGCCAGGACAAGGACTGCTGGGGCCCTGACTCCTGTGACCTTAATTGTGACGTGTCAGTATGACCAGAGTAGAAGCCCCGGACTAGTTAGTAAGCACAGTTCTGTGTGTGTCTGAACAGTTGACACGTGGACCTGCAAACAAGGGGAGACTCACAGCTGTCATGGTGGCACTTAGGATGACTGCAGCCTGGGTGGAATAGAAAAAGGGGAGGAAGGAAGAGTCCACACGGAAGAGCTCCGGTCTTCCTGAGAAGGTGCATCCTTTACTGCCATTGCCTTTGGACATCATTCGCCTTTTCTTCAGCCCAAATGCAGATCTGTATCAGAGACTCTCCAGGGAGCTCCTAGGCCTCGACCTTGGACTGGTGCTGCGTCCTTGATCCCTGTTGGTCTGCAGCTTCTGTCTTATTGGCTGCACAGCTATTGGACCCTCCAGCTCTTCATTGTCGACAGCCACTGTGGACTCTCCCACCCCGATCCTGTAACTGTTACCGGATGCATCTCCTGCATAATTAAGCTATACACTGTATCGATTCCATTCCTCTTGAGAGTCTTGACAGTCCACCTTTGAACCCTCAGACAAGCCAGACGCAGGCACTTGCTGTCTAAAAGGGTCAGGGTAGGGCCCACTGTCCAGTGCCAGTTACCCCAGGGTGAAGGACTGAGATCTATAAAGAGGTGGCATCTACACCGAGCTGTGTCAGAAAACTCTTGTAGGAAATGAGAACTGCAATCGGTGTTCTGAGCTGGTCTGGACAGAAACTATAAGACTACCTTGTGACAGTCAAGTTCTGGCTTTGTCACGACACATGCTGTGATGGTCCATCTTGTTTTCCCTGCAGCGAGATGTCCTGGTACTGCGGTTGGGGTTGCAGTGTGGGCCGTCCCTCTGAACCTCTTAGAGATGTGGTTGTTATCATGGTGGTGTTGGGTGGAGGTCTTTACAAGGCAATTTAATCAGAAGGCGATGTAATGCCTTTCCTGCTGGAGGGGACTAATTGTTACAAGGCTGGATGAGAACGGCCAGAGCAGGCTGTTTAGGTTTAATCTCTGTAACATACATCTCTAACTCTTCAGGCTGCTCTCAGCACGAGCCCCTCACAGATGTGGCTGCTGGGTCTCTTAACTTCTAGTTTCCCACATAAACAAATCACATCTCACTGTGAATTACTCAGCCCCTGGTACTCTGCTACAGTAACAGGAAACAGATCAAGATAACACTGAACAGGGTCATTGTAAAGGTTAAATCAGTGAATGTCTACATAGTGTCCAGAGCAGCGATGGGAAATAGGGGTCACTAAATAAGGATTGTCATTAGTGTTCTCTTCATAGAAAATGAGAATCATTATTTCAGGTCAACAGATGGTACATCATCTATCGTAGTGGATTTCAACTTTAAAATAGGACCACTACTCCATACTGTAGGAGTCATCCCCAAAGACGGAACTTTCAAGAACTTAGATCCCTGAAGGAAGCCCCCATGTCTAGCTGTAGGGTACACGGCATCTCCTTTACCTCACAGGGTCTCTCTTTGCAGCTCAGTGCCCCAAAAGGGCACAGGCACAGCTGGGCATGGTAGGTTCATGGGCTTGACTGTTGGGAAGCTCAGTACTGTTGGAGGGCAGAGGAGAATGAGGTCAGAGCACCGTCCCCAGTTATCTGTAAGATCAGACTGTCCAGGGACTATGCCTAAGTCCCCGCCCCTGCTCCCCTCCTCCCCTGTAACCCTGGCAGGGTGTCCTTGGGTGGTCACCCTAAGTCTTGCTATACCTTTAAAAATGCACTGTAGGAGGCTGAAGCAGGAGCAGGAAGGTGTGTAAGGTCCAATTCAGCCTAGGCAACTTATCAAGACCCTCCCTCAAAATAAAAATAAAGGCTTTGGGGTGTAGCACCCTTTGGTTTGACCTTCACCAAAAGGGGATAAAATACTATTAAACTCGGCTCCACTTTCTTCCTCACCTTGGATAGGCACTTCCTGTTGTCCTATGTAAATGTTTCCAGGACTTAGGAGTTATTTATAGCACTCATAACCATGTCTCTTTCCATATTCACCAACTCACAGTTTGTGTTTTAACCTTCGTCATATGGACACACGACTACATTTCTTGTGTACAAACAGAGTGGAGGGAGACAAATTCATCCTCTGTGCCTACTTTTCCTCATTTTAATTATGTAGGATATGTTAATTTTTAGAACTATCCCTGAGATACTTAGTAAAATAGCAGGTGTTTCAAAATTGCATTTTTATTATACTTCCCCATATCAGGCATGGAAATTATGGTGTTTCTAGCTATTTTATGATTTGCTAAATGTTCCCAGGCAGTTATCACAGATAATGCTTCTTTTGAAATCATATTTAGACAATTATAATTTTTTGGCTAATTAATTTTAGATATTTGAAGAAAAGCCTTTTATATGTTTAAGGCATTAACATAAGGGAATTAATGTTATTTACAATCATAGCTATCACAAGCTATGAACATATTTATAATTTATATCCATAAAAATAGTCCCTGTTGTCAAAATTTTGAAGACTACACTCAGTGCCATTTGCAGCCCCAAGATGAAAATGCTGTGCGAGGCTTAATGTGAATTACCACAAATAACTTATATCTACCAGGTTCTGAATAGACATTTCTCAAAAGGAAACATAAATGGCCAACAGATATATGGACATGTGCCCAATTTCTCTAATTATCAGAGAAATACAAATTTAAGCCGAAATGAGATGTGCAGGCCCATCTGTCACACTAGCTGCTCTGAAAGTGCCGAAGAGCACACACGTGGGTGAGGGCACAGAGAGAAGGGCATGCGGGTGCGGGAGTGTGAGCTCGCGTGGCCATGTTGTGAAGATGGAGGACCCTCAGAGGATGGCAGAGACTCACCGTGTGACCAGCAGGCCTGCAACTGGGTTGGCAGCTGTAGGAGCTGAACCCAGTAGGCTGAGACACCACATTCCAGGTTCACTACAGCCCTCTTCACCCAAGATATGGAAACCCCCAGTTGCTAATTAGCCTGATTTTATCATTTCACACTGTGCGGTGTACCTGCACTGATATAGCTTGTGATACCCCATGAACATACAGTTATTACTTGTCAATTTGAAATAAATGGAAACAGCCCAAAATCAAGTCCGATACAAGGTTCCACTCCAAAGATAACTACATTGTTGAATTACTGGACTCTCTTAGACAGTCCCTGCTGTCCTCTTAAGTGACTGTCCCCTGCACTCAGAGCAGACACACACCAAGCCCTGCTACCTCTTATCCTAAATTCTGTGTTTTTTGTTTTTAACCCATGTACTTAGCAATGTTCAAAACGCTTTCCCTAGAATATAGTTTTGTCTTTGTTTTTCTGCTAAGTGAAATTACAAACCCCGACTCAGGCTTCGCTTGCACTTCGTAAGGGAAACAAGCTAGATTTGGTGGCCTTGGGGATGTTTTTAAAAAATATTTTATGCTTCTCCAAATATGCCAGCAAAAGTCAGTTTTATGACATTGACATATTTGAAATATATTTATGAATATTATGCAATTAAAAAGTGTAGAGCTAAACTGCAAATGAGTAATACATTATTTAAATCACGTATCATCCAAGATCTATTTTCTTAATGGAAAAAAAAAAAGTCATGCAAATCAATATATGAAAAAAGAAATAGATGAATGGAGAAAACTGGAAAATATTATGAGTACAGGAAAAAGGATAGGTAAGAAAATGCACTTATCTTAAATAGTATTATTTAAACAATATCCTATTTTAAATGTTTTATTTCTATGTAAATATATGAATGTGCACTTGTTAGACAGTCTTGGGACATGAATGGTGCCTGGTGTTTTCTTTGTTATTTAACCTCCCCATCATGTATTGCTTTATCCTTCCAATCTTGATTTCTTTAAAGTACAAGACAAGACCTTAAAAATTTTGTAAGTGCAGGATGCTTCTAGGCTTTCCTTATGTTTATTTTAATAGGTTTATCGAGGAAGAATTGTCATACCACAATCTCCACCCATCTCAAATGGGCATTCAGTGGTCAGTAGTAGGATTTCAGAGTCTAATTTTAGAACATTTTCATCAACTCATTTTCAGTCTTCTTTTCTACCTCAGCCTCTACTCTCTGCATGCCTGAATAGCTACTGCGTTCCGTGTCTGGATTTTCCCTACTGAGAATATCCCATAACTGGACTAGACTCTTTCGCTTAGGACAGTTTCCCAAGCTCGTCTGTGTCATAGCATGTGTCAGTGCTTTGTTCCTTTCAGTTGTGAATAATATTCACCATCGATTCTAAGCAGTCAGTGCCATTTTGTTTATCCTCCTGTCAGCCTGTGGACATGCAGGTTACTTCCCCGTTTTCACCAGAAATAACGCTGCTATAAGCACTTATGTCCAGGTTTGCAGGTGGGTGTTTTGGTTTCTCATGTGCATCCACCCCCAGGAAGAAGGTTTCCCACAGGGCTGTCCACCTCGCCTTCCCACCAGCACCATCCGAGAGCTTGCTTCTCCACCGTTTTTGCTTTGTTTGTTGTCTTATAACTTTCTCGTCACACCACTTCTCGTGATTTTGAGTTTAATGTTCTTTTTTAAAGAAACAAAAGAGGCAAATCTATGATTTGAAACTAAACATGTGAGTCCCTTTTAACAGGAAGACATCCTGTGTGCGGTACAAACGCTCCCCGATAGGTATATCGGGAGGCTCGAGGTTAACTTTCGGCACTTACTGAAGTGGATGCAGCTTCCTGACAGTCCACTAGGATTTTACTCTGTGTGCTAGGTTTAATGGGGAAAAAAATAAGCAAAAGTTAGGCCACTTTGTGTCTCTGTTCTGTCCCCAAACTGACTGCCTGAGTTTTCAGCTTCAGACCTCACCAGCACTTGAGAACAACTTGTCATTTATTCTTTACAGAAGCACCGTAAAGACAAAGCAATCTCCTGACTATAAATAAACGAGGAAAAACTTAAACTGCTTTAACAATGTGTAGTATTTGGTAAACCTACTGTCTTATGTGCTAGAGGCTTTCTCAAACATGTATGCACGCCATTGCATAGAGAGGGCTGAAAAAAGTAAAGAAAAGCCTTATTTGCATAAGCGGTAGGGACAACAGTATTTTCTCACAGAAAATCGATTACTCGTCGGAGCGACACCACGGTGCATTTGGTGTTGAGTTTAGTTTTTATTTTTTCTTTCTAGCTTTCTGAGGGGTGTTTGTTGACTGCCTTCACGGAGAAGACCATGTTCTTGACTGTAGGGATATGACTGAGGGACCCTGATTTCTTTCCCCTTTTGTATTACAGCAGTCGCCAAATAACTGCAGCTCAAGTGATGGCCAGGATGCAGTGACATTTTAGTGCGTGAAATTTGGCCCAAATTAAGGTACATGCAAATCTACATCCTCAGTGTCTCTGACTTGACTGTTACTTCTTTTGCTTCTAAACCAAATGGTCAACACAGTGTGTACTCGGGCTCCCCTCACCCACCCAGACAGCTTTAAGAGTCGCTTCTCCAGGGCTTGGCTTTATGAACTGTCTGGTTATGTCTGTACTTTCCGTCAGGGTGACCACCACCCGCTACGACTGCGTTAGGATGCGGAGGTTTCTGAACAGGAACCGTGGTGGCCAAATCGTCCTTTCTGCTTTCATCTTTTCTGAATTCCTCTTGCAAATGCCCACATTAAGGTTGCTCATACTGCCCAGTCCTCACACCTCGTGCCGTTGTGTTCCCCTAACTCGCCCTCACCCTCTTTGTGATGGACTCCTGGTCTTTTGATTTGGAATGTTTTGTCCTAAAGAGCAGCGTTTCTCAAAGTGTCTTTCAGAGCCGGCTTTGCGCTGGCCTCTGAGAGCCTGTGTGTGGAATCCAGCCCCTCAGTCTGCCGACCCTGCGTGCGACTGGGGCACCTGCCCTTCCCTGGGCTCCAGTGGCTGCAGAGGGCATCTGCCCTTCCCCGGCCTCCCCCAACTGCAGAGGGCATCTGCCCTTCCCTTGCCTCCAGCGGCTGCAGAGGTGCGAGTCCAGCCGTGTTCTGCCCCTGAGGCGCGGGCTTGGCGCGATGCTGCCTTCTAGCCTCATCAGCAGGGCAGGGCACAGCAGCACAAAGACTCGCTCACTCCTCCAGATCGTACTACAGCGGGAATGAGAGCCTGCCGGCGTGATTGTACAGCGTTTTTAGATTATTAGTAAAATATTACATATGGGATGTATATCTGTCAATGGTTGCCAGATTGCCTGCTTAACCTAATTCTTGATGAGTTAGCAAATCCTGATCATATTAATAGTTTTTAAATGGTAATGTCTATTGAGGGCTTAATATCAGCCAGGCACTTTTTCATAAATTAAGTCCTTTATATGAGGTTTTACATTTATTCATTTAGGGCGCCCTCATTAAGGTTACTGTGGATCAGACTTCCGAAGCGTGGGCCACACGCAGCCAATAAGAGCAGCGCTGAGAGGTTTGCGCCGGGGCTGAGCACCGGAGCGCCCCCGCTCGGCGACTCACGCTCTGCCCTTTATCAAGAGAGTTTCCTCCAACCCTTTGGATGACATTTCAAAGACTGTTGACTGAATATCTAACTATAATCGAACTTTTTTCTTGCTTTGTCAATGCTCACGTGTGTAAAGCCATACAGGAGGTGTGTCGAATTTGAAATAGTGAAAATACTGATGCCACTCCCACAAAGCTTACAGTGTTTCAGAGTTTAAAAAAAAATTCTAAGCACAAAAATATACAGACTTAGGCCGGGATTTAGCTCAGTGGTTCCGGCTCCTGTCCTGCAAGCACAAGGGCTCGGGTATTCATGGTAACCACATACAACAATGCCAGGCGTGGAGACTCATGCCTTCCAGCAATCAGAACCACGTACCACATGGCTGGGTGTGGTGCCTCACGCCTGTAATCCCAGGCAGAGGCAGGAGGGTTGTGTGAGTTTGAGGCTGAGCTCAGGGCCAGTTTGAACTACAAAGTGAAACCCTGTCTCAAAAGGAAAAAATGTATATATATAAATTATAATAATTATATATTGTACTAATTATTATAATATAATAAATTATATTATTAATTATATGATCAGTTATTATTAAAATTACACACACACACAAATGCATGCATAAAGCTGGCTGGCGATAGGTTGTCCCTGAAGGCCGAAGATTGATCTAGAAACCTCAGCCCCACTGAATGGAGACAGTTTGTCTCCTACCTCACAGCCTGCTGGGAGCAAGGACAGGAAAATTAGAGCCCAAGCTGTTTTTTTTGTTTTGTTTTGTTTTTTGAGACAGGGTCTCACCTTGTAGTTCAGGCTGGTCCTGAGCTATGTAGCCCAGGCGAGCCTTGAACTCATAGCAGTCCTCCTGTCTCTGTGTCCTGAGTGCTGGGATTACAGGCATGAGCCACCATGCCTGGTATTGTGGTATGTGGTTACTGGGGATTGAACTTGGAACCTGTGCTTACCAGGCAGATGCCGGAACCACAGAGCTAAATCCCCAGCCCCAAGCCCAGGCTGTTTTTACAAGTGCCAGAAAATATAGTGCATCCAGTCAAAAATCACCTAACAGGAAGATTAAAATAACAGAAAAGATGAACAGTGTGTGTGTTCACACACACATTCTCACACACACACACACACGCACACACACACACACATACACACGAGTAACAAAAGACCAGAAAAATAATCGGACATCGACTTTAACTATATATGTAATTAGTACGTTTTTAAAAGTTATGACAGAGGCTTATACTATAGAGTGGAAATTATTAAAAAGGATCAAATGGAAACAATAGAAATGAAACAAACTAAAATATGAAGTTAAGAACTTGCTGGATAGACTTAATAGCATAATCACATAGAGAAAGTGACAATCTGGGAGGAAAAAGAGAAAGAGATTCGAAAGAGATCCAGTCTGTGGTTACAGACAGAACAGTGTGGAAGTGGGAAAAACAATGATATGTATTGAAAGAACCTAGCAAAGGTTCTTTATAAACCCTATTATAGGCAAAAATATTTCAAATGTAACAGAATAAAGTTTTGAGAAGCACTATGAACTCTCACCCAGCGTAAACAATGGGCCTTATTTGAGGACATTGCAACTTCCGTTCTGAAGGTTGAATGTAGGAGAATATTCCAAAAGCAGGCAGGGACAAAGACGACATCACTCTCAACAGGAACTGACTTATAGCACCTGTTAGGTGTGATCAATATGTGGCAAATATTTAAATAACTTAAATATACTACAGTAAAGGCACATTTCAAGTACTCTCCCTTGACACATCCCTTCTCTTTGCAAACTTTTATCCCATCATTCTCTCTGCTTTCTGAAGCGGCTCCGGAAGTTCTCTTTGGTGAGTGTTTTCAGTTATTCTGTTGTGGCTGCTCGATGTCCAGAATCACCTGGAATGTTTGCCTTTCATGTTCATTTTGATTTTGAGGAAGAGTCGGAGGTGGCAAGTGCCTGACCTGGTAGGAAGGCAGGTGAAGATGCCGCCTTTCCTTGGGCAGCATTCTCCATGTCCTGATCGCACCTCAGGAAGACACTTGGGAGGGACACTTGCAGAGCGGCTTCAGAAAGCAGCAGGAACTGTGGGATACACATCATCAGGGTGAGGGGAGGATTCTGAGGGAGACTTACAGCAAAGAGCCTCTTACTGTGGAAACTCTCAGAAGTTAAGCATGCACTATGTATTTCAGTGACACTCTACCTATACTCTAAGATCCTTCTTCAAAAGCAAAGGTAGTTTCTGAAAACCAAAATAACAAAACTTGTCACTAGCAGATCTCTAGTAAAGGAGGGTGTAGAGCAATCTAACAGCAACACAATCATGACAAAAACAGCAAAGGTAAGGAAAATAATGGAAGATATAAATAGATGGGAGAATCCAAGTAAGATTGGACACACAGGACATGAGTTAGAAAGAGACCCTGTGTAAATAATTCATGATAACAAGAGCATAAAAAGCAGGATTTTTAAAATGATAATTGATTGCTCAAAATTCCTTAGCACATAGAAAACTATTGATTAAACAATAACTTTTTACATTATGTATTTTCATTTCATTACTTACATTAATTAAGGGTGAAATGCAAACTTCTGGGATAAATATTGAAAGAGTGATGATAAAAAATCCTGCCTCAGTCCTTTCTTCGCTGCTGGGACTTAATACCCAGCTGGCAAAGCTTAGTAGCAGGACGGTTTATTTTGACTCAGCTGCCTCCATAGAAGCAGGGCCTGGCTGAGTAAAAGCTGCTCACCTCATGGCCACCAGGAGGCAGAGAGCAAAGGGGGCGGGGGAGGCAGAGGAGCCCAGATGCCTGCCTCTTCCCACCGGCTACCTCTGGGAATCAGTTACCTCCAGAGCCTTCATGGTCCAGGCACTTTCAAAATCCCTAGCTATGTACACGAGAAGCTCTGGAAGGGATCTAGCTACCACCATAGCAGATGTATATGTGAAAAGGGAAACCAATATATAATAAGCAAGATGAGATGAATACATTGGGAGTTGCATTTATACAAATAAGATGAATTCCAATATTAAAATTTGAATATTAAAAGGAGACTATATTAGAAAACAAATACATGGAACTAACCCACATGCACATGCATACACACTTGTGGCACACACACTTGTGTGAGAGAACAGAAATGGACTGGAAGTAATGGGCAAGTTAAATACAGTACAGAGAAGAGTAGAGAAAATAAAATTGATATATGTACAGTCATGCAAAACACAAAAGGCAAGAAATGACACATTTCTAAACAGGCTTTCCATGCTTAAAACAATGTCTGATAGGGCCGGGGATTTAGCTGAGTTGTTCCGGTGCCTGTCTTGCAGGCGCAAGGGCTCTGGTTGGATCCCCGGTAATCACATACAGCATGAGACTCACGCCCAGCAGCAATCAGCACCACATACCACAGTGCCAGACATGGTGGCTCACACCTGTAATCCCAGCACTCGGGAGGCAGAGGCAGGAGGATTGCTGTGATGTGAGTTTGAGGCTGAGCTCAGGGCCAGCCTGAACTACAAAGCAAGAGCCTGTCTCAAAAAAAAAAAAATAAAAAAGAATGTCTGATAAAAATTTATAATGTTAAATTATTATGCATGTGAGATTATAGCTTCAAAACATATAAAGCAAAAGTTGACAGAATTAAAAAGGAAAATAGATGTATCTGTAGTCATGGATTATATCACCCTTGGGCCTGTTTTGGTAATTTAAAGTACCTCCAGGTAAAAATTTAAAAAGATACAGCAGTTCTGAAAAGCAAATATGAACAAATGTGATGTGGTTGAGAAGCACAAAAATGATGTGTATAATCTTAGAATTACAATCCATCCAACATATAGAAACTTTGCCCAAATTAACTAGATGTTTGAAAATAAATCACTCACTCACATGTACACACAAAACTAAAATTATAATGGGAAAAAATGAGAATTAAGTCATGTCATGTACTGGTACAAATCCTCAATGTCAGTTGTGATAACATGTATATAAAATGTACCAACAGAATCAATTTTTAAAAACCCTAAAATTATAACAGTCAAAATTCTTAGCATAATATTTTCTCTATAGTAAGATTATGCTAGAAATTAATATCCAAATTATAGCTAAAGCATCCTTAAATATTTGTAAATTACATCTAAGCAACCTATAGGAAAAAAATACCAATTATATCAACTAACATTTCAATGATATAAGTAACAGTACAGGAAATAAATTCCAAAGTAGAACAGTGGTGCCCATGAGCACTCTTATTAATTAATTAGAAAGCCAGTGTGCGCCACAACTTGAAAGACTACAAGTTGTTTCTCTAGCAACCAATGAAATTGATAAATTTCAGGAAAAATGGCATTTTCAAATCAATATTGCTATATTCTGAATGAAATGGAAGCTCACATCAATGGAACTCAAAAAGAGTACCTGAAGACAGGTGTAAGACTTAATAACAGAGGGTAATCTTAAAATGTTTACAGATAAATAAGGAAAGAGAAAACAGCAGGTACCGTAATTAACAAATGGGCAAAAACATTAACATGCAGTTCACAAAGAAAATATTTCAATGACTAAGAAATGAAAATTTCAATATAAAGCTCATCAGAAGTGTTATATTTAAAACACAATAGGGCTAGGGATCTAGCTCAGTGTTCTGGCATCTGCCTGGTAAACGCAAGGTCCCGTGTTCGATCTCTAATACTACATACCACAATGCTAGGGGTGATGGCTCACGCCAGTAATCCCAGAATTTGAGAAGCAAAGACTAGAGGACTGCTGTGAGTTCGAGATTAGCCTGGGATACATAGTGAGTGCAGGGCCAACATACGAAGCGAGACCTTATCTCAAAAACTCAAAAAAATACAATAAAGCAAAAATAATACAAGAATATCAAATTTGATGAGTGTGGAATCATAGGACAGTAATATACTGTATGATTCTCAGTAACTGTATAACCACTGTTCATCAGTATCTTGTAAAGGTAAACATGTATGCCTTCTAATTCATCAATTCAATTTCTAGGTACATATAGATGTAGCCCTTAAATATTTGTACATATAGATGTAAAGGGCTTGTATGTAATATTCACAACACTATTATTGACATGTAGAACAAGTTGGCAAAGAATCAACAGTCACTCTACAAAAGCATGGACTAATTATCATATATTTATCCAGGCAGTGCCAGATGGACATTAAGATTAGCTACTGCTACATAACATCCCTAAGTCTCCCCAGTGTGTGCTGGCTGGATGAGAGAAGCCAGATCTGAAAGAGAGCCTGCTGTTCAAAACTTCCCAGGGTTCACCAGGGTCGGAACTGAAGACAGTGGTTGCCTGAATGAAGAAAAGGTTAAGGAGTGAAAGACTTCTCCAGAGAAGCCTCCAAGACACCACGAATATTCTGTTTCTTGACCTGTCCTCATTGTGTGGCTGTGCCCTCTTTGTGACAGCTCATTATGTTATAGACATGTGACTGTGCATGTCTCTACATATGTTGTTCCTCAACAGAATGTTTTTATATAAAAATATAGAAAAAAAGTGGGACAATATTTAAGGTACAGGAGCTAGTATGTCATGATGCCTGTGCAGTGGATGAGTACAAGGACAGCACAAAGCCAAAGTGCCTGGATTTTAAAGCCAAAGTACACAGATTAAGAGGACAAGGGAGGAGGAGAGAGAGGGTGACAGGAAAGAGGAGAATGAGCGGGGAAAAGGGAGGAAAAAAATGAAGAAGAGACCAAGGCAAGGAGGAAAAAAGCATGGGACAGAAAAGAGGGGGAGTGGTTAGAACAGAGCTGAGCAAGTGTGGAGGTGTAGCTCTCCGAGGTCCTGAAAACGGAGGGCTGTCTTAACAATAGTTGAGAACCAGAGGCAAGTGAGATTTATTGTGATGTAGTGAGACTTGTATTTTGAATTTTTTAGGTAAGCACCTCGGGGAAGGAACATTTAGATATGGGTAGGTGAGCTAAGAAGTGGTAGCAGTGCTGCAGAAGAGAAGATATATTAGCAGGGTCTGAGTTGTGGAGGTCATTACAAGAGCCCAGCCCAGGATTTGTGCAAGGAGCACAGAATGGACAACAGCAAAGATAAGGAAAACTGAGGCAGGGAACACTGAGGATGGAAAAGAGCTTAAACCCCAGCCTGAGTTTTACTGACTCCAAAATCCCACTAAAAATCTTGTAAGCATACGTTTCTCTTTTAATTGTTTATCAATACTTAAAACCTTTGGCTTTCTAGCCTAGTGATACAGTGCCACTTTATGAAGTAACTTTTAATGGAGTGTCCAGTCCTTTTAGTTTTATTGATGATTGTATTTAGGTACAGTTTCAAATATTTATAGGGGTGAGCCTAATAGGTCTTGCTATACTGGGAGACAAAATGTAAAATATTATAAAAATTATTAGTTACTATTATTATTATTATTATTATTTTTAGCTTTTTGAGACAGGGTCTTACTTTGTAGTTTTGGTTGGCCCTGAACTCACTATATACTCCAGGTGAGCCTTGAACTCATGGCAGGATATCCTCCTGCCTCTGCCTCCTGAGTGCTGGGATTACAGGTGTGAGCCACCACACCCAGCATTAATTTTATATTATTTTTGAAATAAATATATACAGGTTTATTAATTAGTTATCACTTAATGAGAAAATTATCCAAGTATATTTATGAATGTGTCTCAAAGCCTTTTCTTTCAATAACTTAAGCTTGAATGTTGTAATTTTAATCTGCCTGTGATATGAATGGTTCTAACATATAAGTTTTATTATAAGCAAAATTAAGCTTTCCTTTGTCTTTCTTGGTTATTACCTTCAGTTTATAGTGTTTGGCTGTTTTTCCTTTATAAAATGTTCCATGGGAACTATAAAATATGCATTCCCTATTGATTCTATCAAATAGATATGATGTAAAAATTTTCGCTTTTTCTAAAGAGGAGAGGATGCTTATACACCTGCTTTAAAATTTTCTAAAAATTTGCATATTTATAAAGCTCCTTCATGCTATTTTTACATAAAAGGCCCATCAGTAGTCAACAGCTTCATACTGTACTTCTTTAAGGTTTAATAGTAACAAATTACAGCTTCAGCCGAGGAACCCTAATTCACCAGGTAGTTCAGGAGCCCAGGGACAGGCACAGCCATGAACTGGGTGCATGGTGCACAGGACTCTGAGGGGAAGCCCAGGTCCAGTCTTCGGCTCCCCCAGGTTTGAGTCAGAGATGTAGCTCAGCACACTGTTAACAATCAGAGACAAGCATGAAGAGAGAGGAAAGGCACTGAGCTTTATCCTGTAAGTTCAGACCCGTTACAACTGATCACAGGAACAGAATATCATTAGGAACAACTCAATGCAAAGGATTTGGTCAGAATTATCTCATTTCTTCCTGAAGTTTGTGATTTCACCGGGCCTAGGAAATAGCCCTGTGAACTTGAGCAAGATGTAAGATGGGGATAAATGTACATAATACTTAATGCTTCGTTTACTCTGGCAAACTGAGACTCCTGGCCCAGGATAAAGGACTTAAAATATGAACCACTGTTTACATATCACTTGGGCTTCTCCTGTCTATTTACATCAAGAGGGCCACGCCCCTCAGTTTAAAACTGATAGTTATTTAAAAATGTTATATCAATGTAGGAAACACGGGGAAGGGATGCA
This sequence comes from Petromus typicus, assembly GCA_004026965.1. Taxonomy (NCBI): domain Eukaryota; kingdom Metazoa; phylum Chordata; class Mammalia; order Rodentia; family Petromuridae; genus Petromus; species Petromus typicus. The sequence goes on from PVIR01008690.1 coordinate 53,680, forward strand.
ACTAGAACCTCTGCAGTTAAGTTCTAGTCTCCTGAGTCCAACACCCAGGGCAAATTAATTAATAAATAGACAGAATAATAGACAGAAGTAATAGACAGAAATAAATAGAAGTGAGACAGAAGCTGAGTTTGGGCCAGATCCATGCTGCTTTGGGCAGCAAAGACTAAAAACCCGAGCTAGCTACATTTTTATTCAATACACTGGGAGTAAGTAACATAACAGGTCACACAGAGGGCAGCAGGTCATACATCCTAGAACAATGAAGAATTATATAGATGAAGATCTTGGTGTAGTTCTTCCCTGGAGCATCACAGCATGTGGGACCAGTGGGGTCTTTGTTGTTGCAGGACGAGAACATAGAGTTATGTCCAGATATGCCACAGCTGGCCTGTAGGTAGGAAAACTAAACCTGATCCTAGTTTTTTTTTTTTTTTAAATCTTTATTGGTACATTAAATATACACATCATGATTGCACTCCATAATGGGGATTTGTACCAGTATAAGACACAACTTAATTCTCATTTTTTCCCATAGCCCTACCCACCCTACCACCCAACCTGATCCTAGTTTTAATTGTGAAATTATTTTCCTCCAATATTTTATAGGGTCACTTCTGACAAATCAATTCTTGAGATTTTTCTTGAGACAGGATCTTAAATGTAGTTCAGGCTGGCCTCAAACTCACTATGTAGCCCAGTCTTGCCTTGAACTGATGACAATCCTCCTGCCTCAGCCTCGTGAGGGCTGGGATTACAGGTATGCACCACCACACCGGGTTTATTATATCAATTCTTGATTGATTTCTCTTCATTCATTATTTCCTTTATTGAAGAATCATGACTTGTTCACCAGCTCTCTGTCAAGTTTTGAGACTGCGAGCATACCAAGGAAAGTGGGCCTTGGACCTGCGTGCGATGTGACAGACACAGACGTAAACAAATGTGCTAAGTTACTAAAGGTGCTAGTGTGGCTATAAGAGAGAGATAAGGATTAAATAGCTGACCTAGACATTTTAGTGTTATATCATCGTCTGGTGCTACGCTAAACTTTAGTGCAAAGGAAGCTGGAGAACCAGACTTCCCAGTGCCACGTGGATGACCCCTTTCACCTGGAGTCTGACCCTACTACCTACCCAGATGTCCTCACATCCTCCTTTTCTTGCTCAGAATGACAGCAGGGATGTCCTAGCTGTCTCCCTGGCTCTGCAGCTCCATCTTTGGACAAGAGTTCAGAGGAGAAACCATTGCCTTTTTTTTTTTGAGACAGAGTCTCGCTTTTGTAGTTCAGGCTGGCCCTGAGCTCAGCCTCAAACTCACATCACAGCAATCCTCCTGCCTCTGCCTCCCGAGCGCTGGGATTACAGGCATGAGCCACCACGCCCGGCACTGTGGTATGTGGTACGATTGCTGCTGGGGTGAGTCTCCACGCCCAGTATTGTTATGTGGTTACCGGGGATTGAACCTGGGCCCTTGCGCTTGCAAGACAGGCGCCGGAACCACTGAGCTAACTCCCCGGCCCAACCATTACATTTTCTAAAACCACGGTTTTGCCATATCACTCTCCACCAGGATTCCTGTCTCAGCATTTCAGTTCTTATTAGAAACACCTAATAGGGCTCCCACTGCCTGGCCTCACATTTCTTCTTCCTCTTTCAAGACACTCCAGGGAGTCTCTGTCTGCAGGACTGTATTCCTCTGGCTGTGAGTCCTCAGTGGCTACCTTTGGTTGATTGTACAAGATGTATTTCAGCAGTCAGTTCTTGTTGAACCGTTCACAAAAACCGCAACAGCACCATCATCAGTGTTCCTGATCATATCTGTACTATCACTGTTGCTGTTAATATTATTAATTTTGATGTCTCCTGCCAGACACTGTAGTAAAACTCATCACACAAATCACTATTGTCATGACATATTTGAAAGCAATTTGTCTAATTTCTGAGTGGATTTAGAGATGGTAAAAAACAGTTTGTTAAATGCTTTTGCCAAACTATTAGTATCAGATCTGTGCATTTGGAAAAATAAATGATGACCAGTCTCATTTTTCCTATATATATTTTCCTGAAATGTTACAAGCAAATTAAATTATACAGAGCAAATGAGGTTTTCAGTGGAATGGAAAAGCTCCCACTTTAAAGAATGTCAGTAAGGGGCCGGGGAGTTAGCTCAGTGGTTCCGGCGCCTGTCTTGCAAGCGCAAGGGCCCGGGTTC